>JAOTRN010000008.1:16200991-16212140 GCA_028566695.1 Bagroides melapterus
AGTCTACCTTGCTTGGTCTTTTTCTTGCCATGGTCCATTTTACATCCTTTTTCATCTGCTTTCTTGGCCAACGTCCTTCAAAAACATTAGAATAGAAACAGACATACATTAGCAGAATCCCTTTTTAACATTTTATGGCATTTGGCAGAAACCCTTGTCCAGAGCGCCTTACATTTTATCTCATTTTATACAACTGAGCAAATGAATGTTAAAGGGATCGCTCAGGGGCCAGGTGGAGGCAGCTTGGTGGACCTGCAATTTGAACTTAACCTTCCAATCAGTAGTCTAACACCTTAAATACTAGGCTACCACACCTCCAATCATCAAAACCAAATGAAAACCTAAATAATAGCTTTTTTAAAATAACTAAAACCGTCAGTCAGACTCTTAATAAAAATGTAGTAGATCAGACAAAAGCAAAAAAAGATTTTAAATAACAGTGTTGTATAACGCCTTTTACTAAAGGTGTGCTATAATGACAAGAAAGATGCCATTTCATTCAATGCTGGTGCATTCTTTAGTACAGTGAAGGATACTCACCATTCCACCTTATCATCCAGTCTGAACAGAAGCTTCATGGCCACAAGAATGAGCGCTGCAGCCTGAAGGTCATAGTACAGAAGCTTAGGCTTCCTCCCACTAGGGTCAAAGGTCAGAAAAGAGTCTTTCCCCATACCAGTTTTCTGTATTACTTTGCAAACCAACGTATGAAGTTCATCTGCACTGAAAAGTTGGAGAAAATTAAAAACACTAATGAAAATTTCACTCTGATTAGCTTTTCTTCATTGCTTTATGCAAACCCACCAGGAAGGTTAGCATCCATCAAATAGCGTAGACTGAGCAGAGCTGGATGCAGGAGGCAATCCTGAGATATAGGAGGAAAAGTGGGCAGCTCTATCAATGCTGCCAGTATCATTGCCTCCTTGTGTACTTTACTGTAAGAGGGAATAGACTGGAAAACAATCATGTGTTTATAGACGCTGTAAGTAACAGTCTAAATACATGCACCACTGTTACACAATCAGTAAAGTTTGCTTGCTCACCTCAACTCTAAAGATTAAGGCATCCTTGCCAAAGAACCTCATCTCTTCAGGAAAAAATAAATGAACGTTAATATAAGGAATGTGGCCCTTAGAGACCAACCTGCAAGAGAAATACCATGCTAATTTAGGTATAGTAAAAAGCATAACAGCATTAATAATTCAGTTAAAACTGTAAAGACAGGAAAGAATTAGCCTTTTGCAATGCCTAAAGGTTTCAGAATACTCAGGACTTTTTGTGCTATTTTCGGAGGCAAACATGCACATCAATAATAGCTTGTCCAAACAGCTTATGTCATTGTATCACATTTGAATTTTATGTACTGAGACACCCCAGCCAGACTGGTAGGGAAATTAAAATAAAAGTGTCAAAAGCTCTTGAACATTCCAGCTCTTTTTGCAGTGGATTAAAAGACCCAAGAATTCCTCTTATTCACCTAAGCAAGTCTGCCAGGGTGATGGCCTCCCTGACCCATAGCAGAGCCAAGTAGCAGAATGCTAGTGTTCGAGGCATGCTCATTAATTTCTTCCTTTCTTTGCGTCTGAAGTAGTATTCAGCATCCACAGAGCCCGAACACACGGAAGATCTCCCATCACTGGAGTATCCTGCAAAAATCAGAGACCATAAGCAAAATAATCTATCAAGATGCTATAGTTAAAGTGAAAAGAGCCAATAAAAAGGTACCAGAAAGTCCACTGGCTTCCATCGAATCAACCTCAGTGTGACATGATGCTTCACTGTCGACAGATGACTCGGCCTTACGGTCACTGGTCAAGTCCTGAAGCATGGACACGTGTATCCAAAAGAGAGAGATTAATATTTTAATCTGAGCATCTGACTCATTTCTTTTCTGATGCAAAGATACTTATTATTAACATCTAATCATCAGGCTTTATTTAACGTTTAAGCTCTGAAATGCCTTTTATGGTTTAAACCAATTTCACTGAAACACTGCTCCAATTTCCTTTTGGTTACATGCTAATAGTGGTGCCAGTGTGATATGGCCCTTGATTCACTTTTACCTAAATAGTGTAGTCCTTTATTCCTGTCTAGCTCTATGACCTCATTTATGCATTCTGCTCAAGCAGGTAAGGTTCCAAAGTTTCAACTTTTGTGCTAATACTGTAGTAAGGTGCACAATGTGCTTTTTTTTGTTTCCACTACTCCTGCATTGAGAATCCCAATAAATGACACTGAACCCTGTACAATACTGAACCTTGCTATTTTGTTTTTAAGCTCGACTTCAATCACTCATGTTCAAGATTTGAATCCAATTTAACCGTACTAGAATTGCCCAACCATGAACTTCTCACTGGAATAGAACCACACTAGAAGCTCTAAACATGGAAAATATTAAAGTTGTTTCAAAGGGTAGAGTTTTTCTTTAATGGCATCTAAAAGTAAAAACTCACTTTGGGCATTCTACGCAAGAAAATCCATACAAAACCAAAACTTGGTTGTCTAACTCACCACTGAACTTCTGACACTGTTCACTGGTTCTCTTGTGTATGCTTGTTTGGTCTTCTGCATGTATCGCTTCCAGAATATCCATAACACATCTGTCTGTGAGATACACTTCCTTTAAATGACAGGAAATTTCTACTCTTATGCCATCTAAATAACTTGCATTGCTTTACTGACCTTAAACTGAGGGCAGACACCGAGTTCAACCAAAGCTTCGGCCTGAAGTTTAAGGACCAACTGAAAGCCCTCACACACCATCCAGTCTTGTGCACCTTTTGAGACAGAAATAAACATGCACATAACAATAGACAAAGTACCACATACATCACAACATAATTAATGAATGGCTCACACTGTCACTTCTGGAAATACGTAATTTATCACATCACTTTACTTGAGAAATGTGACCCAGTGCCTGGACTAACCTTTTCCACTCCTCTTCCTTTTTCGTGTTGATAAAGAAGAGATCCTGCTGTTGAAGTGCACCAGGTTCGTATCATCAACATCTTTTGTTCTCTGCGAATTGGCAACAATCAGAAAAATGTTGACATAAGAGTGAAAAGACAGACAATTGCAGAAATGTTCTTTTTCTATGAATCAAGTTTACAATTTTCCTACACACATTTTAGTTGCTCTTGTCTTGCGGCCCCGTTTTAATTTTTTCTATTTTCCATCACACACAATTTAGCCCATACATTACCTCAGCCTAATATTCTAATTTATTAAATTTAGAAATAGAATTAACTGTAATTAAACCCTAGTTGTTACCATAAAAGTAACAACTAGGGTTGCTGCGTTCAATGTGAACTCTCTCTCTCTCTCTCTCATATATATATATATATATATAGATAGATAGATAGATAGATAGATAGATATATATATATATATAGATCAAATAAATATTTGAGGTAAAGGAATTTAATAACTGCACTCTTTGTCTCAGGCACTGTGAAGGCCTAGAAATATGTGATTACTCACTACGGATTGTTGACTTTTTCTGCGTGGTTATAAATTAAGAGCAATACTAGCAGAGATTGTAGAACTGCAGCATGTTTTCAGTGAAACAGGAAATTATTGACAGACTAGACGAATAAACCCTGTTCAAATAAAAATACCGTGGTCAAACTGATTGAGATTCCCTAGTCTGAAAACTCAGGCTTAATACATGTATCTACTTAATTTTATACACTGATATACCAACATAAGACTGCGTGATTGTATTATTTGTGCTGCTGTTCCTAATAAGAACACGAGTGTGTTTTGTGTCTTTAACCGAAGAGATTTTACGAGTGCCCTCTACAGGCGCATTGTCGTATCTCCCAGTCGTTTAAGGTGAAATCAACTGCCTACAACTTAAATTTGTACCCACAAGTGTGCCACTTTATTAAAATTGTCAAGGCACGATCGAGAAGTAACTACAAAAGTGGTGTCTGTTTGCTGAAGAGTGATGAAAACGTTCTCACCTCAATCACGTTATGACAGTTTTTACAGAAGAACTGCCCTCCGTCTGAAACACCCCAAAAGACTGATCCGCACTGTCCACAGGGTTCACAGTAACCGTCCTAAAAACACAAAGTAAACAAACAAGCAAAACAAAACAAACACATGTTCAGTTTTGGAAACATTTTCTATTCTTTTATAGGGATTATGACTGCATTTAGCTCTCTCTCAGCAACGGCTGGCTAGCTAGCTAGCTCGCTCATTTGTAACGCATTATATTTCCAGAAAAGACTTTTGTCATCAATCGCACTCACTGTTATCTCTTCCTCCATCTTCAAAGGACTTCAATAACGTCACAAGGAAGCTATTAATTTATCAAACACCTTTCAAACTCCCTGCAAAGTTTCACCACATGCATGAGGAGAAAGCAAAATGGCGTCCGCACAATACAACATAGCAACATTTTAAAATAAGAGCGCGAGGCTCACTCCCACACGTAGCGTGCACAGCTCTAGGAGAACAATTTAAAGACCATCTTCCTCGATTTCCTCATTTCTAGGTATGCCTTTGAGTTTTGACACAAATTGCAAATAAATGTTGCAAACAACTGATCAAAAGAACAAACAAAATTCAGCGTTTTCAGACATCCAATAATGCAAAAAAAAAAAAACCGCAGTGTTTTTGATTAAGGAACATTCTGAAATCAGTATGTCTGCCTGCTGAGTGTTGGATCGTGCTTTACAATAAAAAGGTTCCCTGAAAACCGCTTTCCTGTATAGCCATGTAAAACAGACTAGGAGACACACGCATTTCAGTAGAGGGCGCACTTGGACAGCCCCGTTTTCACAGCTTCATAGCTGCCATCTTTTCTATTTCTATTCCACATTAATCGAAGCTGTAAACAATAAAGAATAAAACCACCACACACACACACACACACACACACACACACAGAAGAAACAGTACAACAGAACAGCAAGTGAAATCGTCACATGCCTCCTGTTCCTTTTCACACAGTATCTAAATTCAAGTTGTTGAATGTTGAACACCTACAGTGTTTATATGAATCCAGCTGGGCTGAAGACTGACTACTGTAAGACTGAATTAATTACCTGGAGTTCTTTCGATTTGCAATAGATCTTTTCTACGAACACAGATCAGCGTGATCTCCTTTGTATAATGTGTGCGTGGGGGCGGCTGCTCAAGTGGGTTTGTGTGGGAGTGTAAGAGAGCGTCATGACATGAGGACATGTAGCTCCATGGAAACAGAAACAAATGGAGAGACTTCAGAGTGGGAGCTGCTCACTATTTCACATACAACTAATCCATCTACATTTAAATTATTTTTTTAATTCTATAGGTTTGTGATCAGTCTGGTTTTCCTGTGTACAAAATGCATGAATTCAAGTCTAGAATAGAAATATAATGACACACAATGTTAATAATCGTTTTGAGGTGGCTTTCAGATGAAAACAACATACACACTTTTTATAGATGTCCATGAAAAGAGTCGTTTTATGATTTATTCTTCTGTGTGTGTGTGTGTGTGTGTGTTTTCTCTCAGGGCCAAACCACCTTGCCTAACCTGTTTGATGAGACCTGCCTCCCTCTCTGTGTGTGCGCCAATGTTCTGGTCTTCTGCCTCCGAGGCAAACTCCAATGTTCTTTATGCAAAGCACAGCAATAGAGTCTATGGAAATCAGGAACAGTTGGTAACTGCTGGCATGGACATTACTACTGCATTTTTCCAACTGTAGCACAGTATTTCACTCCTGGCTCTTGTCTGGCACGTTTCACCTCTCTTTTTTGCCCTCCACAGATGGAGTACACCAGGGAGGGTGGTGTAGGAGGCGGTGGGTGCATTTTGGTAAGCTTATGCAGTATGAGTGTCACATTGTATGAGGAGAAAGATACATAATAACAATGAATCCATTTTTCAAGGTTTTCGGCTGTTATAAATATTGCATGCTCTCACTGCATCTTACCATCACATTGCTGCTTTCTGCTGATCTATAGATTCTGTGGTTCAGCAAGAAAATGGCCATGCCGATGAGATCCCTTAAACAAAGAAATTGGGATTGTTAACGTACTCAAAGCTTAAAAAAGATAAACCAATTAAAACTATTCATTAGTCTTACTCCTCTCATTTTCTGACCTTATTCTGACATTTTTGTGAATAGAGTGTGCCTCTGTTGGCTGGTGAGACAGGTCTCAGGTGTGAGGTAATGTGGGAACATGAGTCATTCTTTAGTTCAGTAAGGTAAGGGGAATACCCAGGAGAAATGTATTCTACAGAATCCTTTGGGCTGTTTGAAACTATAGCAGATCCCTGTGAAAATTTTATCCAAATGAATCTCTTGGGCTAACCATAAATCATGACTTTTTTTTTTTTACAGCGTAGGGCGATATAAATATCATGTGCATTTCTTTTCAATATTTCACTGCAAGGCATTTTATGTGTTGTTTCAACATAGACAGGCTGGGAATCTGCTTGCCTCTTTGCATTCTGCTCGCACATGGTAAATCCTATTGTTGCTCACGATGCTTTGCGTTGTGCTGGTCACCATAGCAACCCCACAGCACCACGGCAGCCCTGATGAAAGCTACGGCAGGGATTGGTAGGTGGGGTGTGTGTGTGTGTGAGGGTGGTGGGGTGGGAGGGTTTGGTGTTACATACATAATCAAAGATGAGAGCACAGAGTAGCAATCCACAAGTCATAGAAGCTCAGAGA
Organism: Bagroides melapterus; assembly: GCA_028566695.1. Lineage (NCBI taxonomy): Eukaryota > Metazoa > Chordata > Actinopteri > Siluriformes > Bagridae > Bagroides > Bagroides melapterus. Next base: position 16,207,669 of record JAOTRN010000008.1, read on the forward strand.
TCTGCCAGAATTAGACTGTGAATTTACAAGCTTTGATTTAATGGAGTAGGGCAGATGGCCAGTTTTTCCTGGAAATCCTAGAGTTGTGTGTTCTATGTTATGACTGTAGGAGTCCACTTTTGTATATGTAAGCTGAAGCATGTTCAGTTCTTGCTAGTTGTTACTTAGTTGCAAATGTTACTTTCCCAGAATGAACTATTATTTATCACCATCATTCTTCTATACAACAATAGAGTCATTTCCTAATAAATAGTTCACATATGGATAATTATATACAGGTTACTAATACTCTAAAACAATACTTGAAATGTTCTAGTTCTTTATGAGTCCCTGAGCCCAAGCCAGATTAAATGGGTTAAAAGGGTTTATTTTAATCCTCATATAAACAATTAGTCAATAAAAACAAACAAGCCAAATGTCTGTCAGTTCATAACACCTTATTATACTGCTTTCACTTGGTATGACACCTACCTTGTTGGTTTTAATTTTTAATGGATACTAATTTGTAGGTGAGGCCAGAGACACATGTGCAACATATGTGTTTAGGCTGTCCTCAATTATTCTGGAACAAATGATCTCATTGCTGTCACCACTCAGCAGAGATGCTAAGATCTTCCCACCTATTCCTTGTGTTATGCACAGAAATATGGACGGGTTTTTGTTCAGAAGATTACAGGACATCAATGTTAATGCACTGCCAATGCAATATATTGGCATATAGTAAACATATTTGGAATTTCAGTGCCAACAGAGTATATATACGGTATTTTATATTTTGCTCACTAAATTCTTGATAAATCTTCTTTTTATTTATATTATCTTTACACTTCCTTACAGACCAAGATATAGGGGTAAACAGCCTGTTTGTCTGACAACAATGTAGAAATTGTAATAAATGATGTATAAATATGGAGTTCATAACAATGATATGATAAGTGGAAATGTAATTAACAAGTCTGCAATTTTTGTATATTTATATTATGATTTACACTTCTATCAGAGTATAATACATGAATTATAGAGCTCTTTAGTAGTTTGCATAAACTGATTGTGGGGAACTCATCATCTGTGCTCCTGCTCAATGTAACCATATGTCTATTCCTAACAAACACTTATGAGCTACACCTACTTAAACACAGCTGTGATAGTTGACTGCCCAGGGAGTGCATTGATCAATACACTTGAGACAACTTTAATCCATCTGTGAAATCTAAACAGCAAATTAAGGGCATGTACAAATACATTGCACTAACAAAATTAAGGGCATGAACACACGTTACAATTCCAAGGTTTTGATTTATGATCTTGTAGTAACATCAATTAATTCCTGTATACCAAACAAGAAAAAAAAAAGGGGGGGGGGGGTGGCAGAAATGGGGGTGGATTTATTTCTGTCTTTCCTTTATATCCACTTTATCTTTATCTAGTGGAAGTTTGAATCTAGTTTCATATAAACATGATTCACAATTCACTAAATACCCGAAATCATGATTTTTATTTTATACAAGATCATTTCAGGAAATGCCAGGGTACCCATATTTGCACACAGCTGCAATATTTCTGAGAGCGTGGTTGCAGAGAGTGAGTGGTAACTGACTAACGTTAGCCTTGACCAACATTGTAACCATGTGCTCAGCTCAATGGAATGAAGTGGCCTCCTTGTGTCCTGGTATGACCTTTAAGGCTAGACAGGCTTATACAGTATATGGCCTCTTTAACACTATATCGAGGTATCGAGCTACCCTATTTACTTTATTGTGCTTGGATGATGGCCCTACACATGGAAAAAAAGAAAAGAAAAGAAAATAGTGAGGAAATATTCATATCTATGACATTTCCATGCAAATAAAGCAAACAGCTCACATAAAGAGACATATTGAATCAATGTATGCAGTATAGTGTCATGTTCAACAACATTTTCTTGCTTTGTTTAAAAAAAAACAGTGATTTAAAAAATCTTAAACTCAGTGTTGAAGTTTCATAATACAGAATGCATGGAAATTCAGTTTGTGGTCGTGCAATTCAGTCTGTTAAGAAGTCTTTTATTAGTCATTTAATCACATATCTGAGGAACAGGTTTATGTTTACCACAGTTTTGGCTTATTTCCACTGTCAATACCTTTACATTGTCCGCATACAAGACTTAGTATGTGCTAACTAGCCTAATATTATCCTCAGTTTCATGCATAGCTAAGCATTGATATTTCCCAGTTATCTAGCAACAGTGTTCTCTTGGTTGTATTACAATGTCTAGAAAATGTAGTCGATTTTATTGAGTTTTGGACCCACAGCAACAGCTTAAAGAGCATCTGGAATATTGTTTGAGTGGTTCTTACCTTAATTCATCTTCAGTCACTTTTATATCGTGGTGAGGCTGAGAGTGAGGCTGTCAGCGGTTTACATCCATTGATTATTTAGCTAGACCGGTCTGCCTAACTGTGTTTTCACATAGTGGGAAGAATCCAGTCAACCCAGAGGAAACCCACTCAAAAACAGAGACAACACGTGAAATTCTCACAGACATTAGCATGAACTCAGGACTGAGCCCAGGATATTGGACCTGTGCTCCCTAGCATCCAACTATGTAGAGCTATAGAAAAATAGCAAAACACACTGAGGTAATCATGTATAGTCCCCTAATGATCCTTGCAATAAAACACATTGGGATGCACAGTACTGTTTTCTAACTCTGCATTTTTGCACACAAACACAAAGCATTTTGCTACATTGCAACCCAATGCCTGCTGTCTCAGTACTATAAATACCAGTGTAAAAATAATTCGTACACTGTAGCTGTCATTGTTTTATTGCAGTGCAACCTATACCTTTTTTTTATCATTACAATTTAATTTCTAAATAATTGATATTATCTGTATGGTATTGATGTTTGAAGGAATGCAGAGTAAGAATTTAATTGTACAGTCTAACTGCCTGTTTTACTGTGAGAATAAATTCTTGAATATTGATTGAATACTGTATTCTACTGCCAAAGCTTTAACTGGTATGCCGGGCATGACAGCTTGCCTCACTTCATGTAAGGTTTATTCCTGCACATATGAAGTTATATATTTTATTTCAATACATAAAGTAGGTGAGGATTAACTGTGTAGTCTCCATGACAACCAGTGATAGACACAAGCACTCTTAAGCTACAGTAATCTGCAGAAGAAGACACAAAGAGAGGGATGGACAGAGAGAAGCTTACACAAGATAATACCAGTGTTCTGCCAAAAATAGACTCATTTTATGTTATATGTATTTAATGCTACACATTCTATAATAGCTAAGGCTGCCAGGGAGTGCACTATTAAAATTTGACAAATTTATAATGAAGGCAGCGCAGAACAATCGATTTGTGTGGGCAGAAAGTAGGAGGAAACATAATGGTTTGAAAGCATGCAGTATTAGGCCACGTATGAACAGTGAAAGTAAAAAACATAGAGCTGAGAGGAACTGAGAAAGAACAAACACCAAGAGTGCTGTTTTGTCTATTGGTGTCTAAATGCTCCGTTTGAATAAGCCAAAGTCTCAGTTACTTTGTACTCAGATATTAATAATTTAACACCACGTATATTGTCTCTCCAACATGTAACTGTCACAGAGGCAGTCGGAGATTAGACTGTATAAAATGATTCTGTCCGTTATGATAAATATGTGCTTTTAATTCTAATCTCATACTTCAAATGTTGTAAAGCAGCACAACATCGCATCATCTAGTCACACAACGAGATGATGGATCTTATTACCTCCCGTGAGTATATAGCAGGAAGGATGAGGGGGTGGAAATGGGCATGTGCAATGACACTGCAAGCATGGGGCTTTATGAATGACCAAACCTTTTACCTTGGTACATTTTTTACTGAGATTAAATAGAGAATTAAATAAAGATATGATATTGGAAAAGTGCAAATATTCTCATGGGCAGATGTGTCACTTACCTATGAAAGATTAGTAAGGAATACACAAGAGGATTGTTTCTAGGAATAATAGGAGGTCCTAGAAATTAACCTGAAGAAATTAACCTGCAGCTAGGAAGAGGAGATACATTTTACAACCCCCTGTGCTTCTAAATTTACAGGAACAGACACATAGGTGAGATTTAGTAAAAAAAAAAAAATAATAATAATAAAATATGAAATAACTAAATAACATGGGGATAAAAAACAGAACATGATCTGAAATAGATTTTTAAAAAGCCATCAGTTTTTTAAATTAGTAATAATTCCATTGGTGGTTGCTAATATTGATCTATCAAGTCACTAGTGTAGATCATTTCCACTTGATACTTTGACTTGTTTAGTGCTAATTTTGTATCAGTAATGGGTCTAGAACATGAATAATGGTGGTCTTGTCCAACCAGATTACAGAATCATATTTTAATGATCCAGTCCAAACAATATGTATTGTAGGCTGACTGATATCTCTAAATTGTCTCAGTAGTGTGTGAAAGGGTGTGTGTGTGTGTGTGTGTG
>JAOTRN010000008.1:16274443-16288262 GCA_028566695.1 Bagroides melapterus
CCTCTCTCACTCTCTCTCTCTCTCTCTCTCTCTCCTTCTCTCTCACTCCCTCTCTCTCTCTCTCTCTCACTCCCTCTCTCACACTCTCTCTCTCTCTCTCTCTCTCTCTCCTTCTCTCTCTCTCTCTCTCTCTCTCTGTCTAGTTTCTTTCAAGATGGGTTAAAAGTTGTGGAGAATCTTAAACCAACCTTGGAAAAACTGTCTACAGACTTATTAGGGGTAAGTTTGGGATTTTCCTGATTATGTAACATCTTAATGTCTTCGTTTGGATTCATCCGGTGTTTCATTGGAATCTTTCTTTCTATGGAAAAGGTTAAACAAGCACAAGAAGGAGAAAAGAAGCAGCTGATTCAGCTTCGAGATATGCTGAAGTCATCCTTACAAGCAGAACAAAAAGATGTGAGCTTCATGTTATTATAGTTGAGGTTTGCTTCTGCGAGAAAAAAAATGTTTGTCTGTTTTGCAGTTTATGGACAAAACACAATTACCTTTCAGTTTTAAGGGGGTTCCTATTAACTATTATACATGGCCTAAAAGTAAAATAGTTATTTTTATTCACAAACTTAGAATTGATATTAAATCCCTGTTCTTATTATTTAAGTTATCTTATTAGTGTCTGATATCTAGGGCCGTAAGACTCAAATCTAGTCTTGAGACATTTTCTTTACTGGCTAGCAGTTTTCTTGCTAAATATAGTATTGATCTTAAGTGAGAGTTTGTAAACATAATGTTTTTGCTTTGACTAAAGGTAATTCCTTCTTGTAGAAAATGTGATCTATTTATTGGCATAATGCATGAATGAAACTAACTAGTAAAGTAAATTCTTGGCAAAGATTTTTATATTTTTTGGCCTCAGGCTGAAATTAGCCATGGATTCATTCGGATTCAAACCTTATTTGGTCTCGACTCCATTAGGACGTGTCTCTGGTCTTGTCTTGGCCTAATGTTATAGCGCAGCATATGTTTAATGTCTTATTTAGGCCATGCAAGGGTAAAACAAGCCTAAATGCTCAAGGGTCCAGACACATAAAGTAATAATTTATTTATAAAAACAATTATCATTAAAACGCTCTATATTTTTAGGCGTGTCATTACTATGATTAAACAAAGAAAATGGTCATTGATGCTTAAGACACAAGGACATAATGACACGGATAAATAGTTTAAGGAGAAAGTCCTCATAAGCAAGTGGTACAAATGTTAACATTTACATCATTCAGGAATAATGTTTAAATAGAATTAGAATTTTAATGTTGTTTTGGCTATTTTATTACCTGTAAAACCATTAAACATGTCTCAGTGGTTTGAATATAAGAAGACAGTGTTGTTGGGATCGATAGTATCACTTATAAGCATGATGGCTTTTCAAAAATCATCTAAATTCTGATTCTGAATGCAAATCTTATTCAACGATTACGGAAAAACATATAAATATAGGACAAAGAATGATTTGTCTCATATGAAATGAGGTAAAGAAGGTAAAAGAATGTTCTGCAAGCTCGAATTTACAGTGATGGGTATTTTGTCAGGACTCTCAGAACAAACAGAGCTCAGGCTACAGTCTCCACCAGCTGCAGGGTAACAAGGCTGACGGTACGGAGCTCTCTGGGATGCTCTCCAAACGCAGCGAAGGGTGAGGAAAACGTTTTTATTTACACAATGATTTTTGAATATATTTTTTATTTATATTTATAATGTTTTAGAATGTTTATAGCATATTAAAGATTATTTAAAACTGTTTAAGGCAGTTATTTCCATTTGAGGGTAAATGTTTCTTTGTCTTTCGGATGTTTTCAGGCTGAGGAAGGTGTGGCAGAAAAGAAAGTGCTCAGTCAAGGGTGGATATTTGACCATTTGCCATGGAACAGTAAGAGAAAAATTGATCCATTTGTTCCAAAATTTGTAACGGGCCTGTTTCCACTGAAACTAAATACCTGATGTTCTCAAACACGTTTTCTAATTTATCCATTTTAGTGAATCAGGAATTCGTCTATTTTTGGTTAATGTGTAGTGTGACACTTCTGCAGACAGTGAATCAGACAGGAAGAGCTGAAGTAAAAGTGAAACATTGAATACAGACTGCTTTATCCATCTAATTAACATCAACAGGAATAAAATGGGCTTTGTTTTGATAATGGTCCAACATCAGTACATGTGTGTGGCGTAGTGACTAAGGTGTTGGCTTACTGGTTGGACAGTTATGAGTTTGAATATCTGATCCACCAAGCTGCCACTGCTGGGCCCTTTCCCCCCTTAATTCTAAGATAAGATAAGGGTAATGCTGTAAATGAAATGTCCTGGAAAAAGGCTCTGGCTGAAATAAATAACGTCACTATCTGATTCATTCATTCATTTTCCTGGTGGTAATTTTCACCTGTTGGTCACTGAGAGCTGAGAAGGTCAGCCCAAACCTGTCCAACCCTGACTAGAGATTTTATTACTGTCTCCTCATGGGAGATCCCCCGACATTCCCAAGCCAACTGTGAGATCTGCCCCAAGAGCTCTGTCTATTGGAATGTGCTGGATACATTTCTCATGTGAGCTGCCCATGTGGCATTCTTGTAAATTGAACAAACTGGCTCCTCTTGTTTTGGAGGAGTAGCGAAGATACACCAAGGATGGTAGTGCTCCTTGTCCTATCAGTGGGAACAAACCTAATAAGAACCTGGGATGGAATCTAATTTCTGACATTTGTACTCGCAGCCTTATTTTTTGGGTCACTCCTAGGCTAGGCTTGTTCTGGCGTCCTCCACGTTACAGTGTATTATTAGATGGTTACCACAGAGCTAATGATGTGAATATACAGGAAAAATGTGGTCATTCAGTCTATTTACTGTTTGAAATAACTGCATTACTGTTTATCTGTACTCATTTTGCTGTTCTGAAACTTATTGTACTGAAAGAAACAATGTGCAAGGAACGATGGTGAAATGAAATAAATGGGATACCAAATAAATGGGCTACCGATTTAGATTCATCAGGCATTCTCACGTATGCATAAATTACCACCACAATTGTGCAGCGGTGGCTCAAATGGGTAAGGCTCTGGGTTTTTTGACCGGAAAGCTGCCACTGTTCGGCCCTCGAGCAAGGCCCTTATCCACCTCTGCTCCAGGGGTGCTGTAATATGGCTGACGCTGTACTCTGACCCCAACTTCATAAGCTGGGATATGCGAAGAAAGAATTTCACTGTGCTATAACGTATATATGACAAAAAAAAATTAAGGCTTCTTCTACTAGTATCTATATTGTGCTCCAGTTGATTGCATCATTATTTCTTTCTAGGCGAACACACCACCAGCCAAACTCAACCTGTTAACCTGCCAAGTGAAATGCAATCTTGAGGAAAAGAAGAGTTTTGATCTCATATCCCGTGAGTTACGAGCACAGAATGAAAAGTAAATTTTTGCTGTCTACAAATGACATTAGTGTTGGAAAGTTACCTGCCAGTTATATCTCCTCTGTGTTGAAACAGATGACCGTACATATCATTTTCAGGCAGAAGATGAATCTGAATGTCAAAAGTGAGTATCGGTGTGCAGATTAAAACAGAATTCAACTTCTTCATGGTGTACTTGAACGAGTGTTGCTTACTATCTTTTAATTCTCTTGTAGATGGGTGTCTGTGCTGCAGAACAGTAAAGAAGAGGCTCTGAACAATGCGTTTAAAGGGGAGCAGGACGAGGGCGAGAACAACATCGTGCAGGAGCTTAGCAAAGCCATCGTGGGAGAAGTGAAGAGGATGAGTGGCAACGACGTGTGCTGTGACTGTGGAGCTCCTAGTCAGTGCTTTATTTCATCATCCCGCTCTTCTACTAGCAGTATATTTATATGCGAGGGCATGGTTTAGTTGCATCTAGAAAGAAATCATTTTGATTTTGTCTTAAAGGTATACAGAAATGTTACACTCAACTGTAAAGTATTCTTGCAGATCCAACTTGGCTCTCCACTAACCTGGGCATTCTGATCTGCATTGAATGCTCGGGTATCCATCGGGAAATGGGGGTGCATTACTCCAGAATACAGTCTCTGACTTTAGACGTGCTGGGAACATCTGAACTCTTGGTAAGTCTTGATAACTTTCTAAATTTGGCAGTCGGGCTTCACTGAGACGTGACTAACTCTACAAATCACTCCACAGCTGGCAAGGAATGTGGGAAATGCAGGCTTCAATGATATCATGGAGGCAAAACTGTCCGGGGAAGAAATATCCAAACCCAACCCCTCTAGTGACATGTGAGTCGCAGGTTTCTATGAAACTATGCACTGAATCTTTGAATTATTATCATCATTATTTTCACGGCTGATCTTTGAATTATTTTTATCAATCTCTCAGGCAGAGCCGCAAAGATTTCATCACAGCCAAGTACATAGAGAAGCGCTTTGCTCAGCGCAGACGTACCGATGCGACTGCCAAACTGCGCAGCCTGTACGAAGCTGTGAGGAGCCGTGACATCTTCTCCCTCCTACAGGTGTACGCCGATGGAGTGGACCTGACCGAGACCTTCCCTATGGGCAATGAACATGTGAGTTAAATAGTGGAGACTTTAGTATTTTAATGACTATGAATGATTAGTAATAATGAGTCAGAGATTGCGTTTTCACAGTTAAAAAGCTTTAAAAAAAAAAAGGTTTCATTCAATCAAATCAGCTCCTGTCACTTCCCTTAAGAATTTAGTGGAAGTTCTGTTGTGATTTTCTGTAGTTATGTACAGTTAAGTAGGATAGATAGATAGATAGATAGATAGATGGGTAGATGGTTGGATGGATGGATGGATAGATAGATAGATACTTTATTCATCCCGGTGGGAAATTTCAAAGCTGCTGGAAAGTTATTCCGCATAAAGAACGGAATAGTATTCATGTTGATACGTTAGTGGACAATTTTTTTCCATTGCACTGGCATTAATATGGTCCCTGCAGCCATTAAGGCACTATTTTTCTATAAAGTGAGTAAAAAAAATGCCACTGTGCCATTAAAATTCGAATAACACACACACACACACACACACACACACCCCTCTTGCATTGCTTTACTTGCACCAGCACGTGTGTGTGTGTGTATATAAAACCACAAAGAGGTAAACGTGTCACAAAGCAAACAACAGAACTGGCTCCTGCCCAACCAAACTGGCAATAAGTTAGCGGTGATAGACAAAATTACACTTGTGCATGCATGATAATAGAGACCTTTAAGCCATAATGCAGAGCAGCTGAGTCACTCTTGGACTCTTTAACCTCCATGAAATAGAAAAGGAGGAAGAACTGCTTTGGAATCTTGTAGCTGTTAATCTGCTTAGCCGTGTAGTATAACCAACGCATAATTTCACATCGGTTTTTTTCCCCAAAAAAGATTACATATTGACTTTTCTCATCGATGTCTGTCAATATTCTTACAGGAGCAGGGTGAGACAGCGCTACATCTGGCCGTAAGAATAGTAGACAGAAACTCCCTCCATATTGTAGACTTCCTCGTCCAGAACAGGTATGACAAGATGATCAAGAATAAAAAGACACCACATTGTGGTTCTTATGTTACACAAAGAGTGTGTGTGTGTGTGTGATTTTGCAGTGGGAATCTGGACAAACAAACTGTAAAAGGAAGCACAGCAGCTCATTACTGCTGCCTGACAGACAACAGCGAGTGTCTGAAACTTTTACTGCGGAGCAAAGCCTCTGTCATCATAAGTAAGATCTAATATCTGGATTTGTATGAAAATAGACACCATCATGTGATTTATGTGTGTTTTTTTTTAAGTGCGGCATGGTCGTATTGTCATTCCTGCACTCGTTGGCATCATACAAGAAAACAATAAATAGACTAATACATTTTAAATGTCTCTAGCCAATGAAGCTGGAGAGACACCACTGGATGTTGCCAAGAGACTGAAGCACACACAGTGTGAGGAGCTGGTAGGATCATGTCTTCAAATGTATTTTAAAAAACAAGTGTACATTCGGTACACAATCAGTACAGTTAATCCTGATGAATAATGTGTAGTGTGTGGTACGTAACTCAAGTCAATCCTGAGCCATAGTTATTGGGTACATGGTTTTCCTTCAGCAGTACAAAATTTCCTCAGACACTGTAGGTGTATTGGTTCCTCCTTTGACTTGACAATGACATGATAGTGAGAAAAAACATGCACTATATACAGATTGGAATTCACTCACCATCATACAAGGTTGGATTCCTCTTTGTTTTCAGAACAGTTTTATTATTGTTTATTATAGTGGATCACATAATTGCTGCAGATTTGTCAGCTGACCATTCATGCTGTCAATCCCCCATTCTATAAAATCTCGACTAGGATGTAATAGATTCAGATCTGGTGACTATAGGACTAAGTACTATATACTGAACTCATTACAAGGTTCAGTTCAGTATTTATTCAGTGTATTTGCCTTCAGACGTACTTAAGTATCCAACGTACTATGGTTTAATATGGCTATAATATCCTGTTATCATTTTTGTCACAAGACTCTAGTTTAATCAAACAATATGTCAAAAGACTCTTAGCAATGTTACTCTTAGCAAACCGATCTATTAAGAGAATGATATTAATTAGTCAGACACTTGAAATTATCATGAGCTCAAAACTTCGAAGATAAATATGTCATAGATGTCCAGCTACCTGCATGATTTAGGGAAGCCAGAGAACCTGGACGAAACTAAGGAGTCTCAAAAGACGGGTAGCTAAAATCTTATAGCAAATAAATGTCATGGTCATCGCTGATTTTCTCTCTCACTCTCCGTGGCAGATGACACAGGCACAGACTGGCAAGTTTAACGTCCATGTGCATGTGGAGTACGAGTGGTGTTTGCACAATGAAGATCTGGATGAGAGTGATGATGAAATGGAGGACAAGGTGCATTAATTTCTAGAAAGAAGCAAAGATATCTGCTAATAGAATAATTTGTAGCTTACATATAATAAAAAATGGCTATAAAATGTCTATAACCTTATCTTTGGCTAACAATAATCTTATGATATGAAATAACAGAAAATTTGACCAGATTATAGATATTATTATAGATATAGATATAATTTGTTAGTGTTTTCATTCATGCACACAGTTCCTCTTTTATACAAGTATAATTAAGAATTTAATGGATAATATTGAGTTATTTAATTGTACATACAGTGTGCAATAGCTGTCTTTTTTCTTTTTTTTTTTGGTGTAGCCGATCCCTCAGAAGCGAGAGGAGCGGCCTGTAAGCTGCTTGATCCCAGGAAACTCCATGCAACCCAACATGGCTGCTCTTGCTCGGGATGTGGTCAACGCTGTCCGGGAAAAGCAGCGAGGCTACATCCCCAGCATGGTGTGTAATGAGACCTACGGAACCATGATGGATCTCAGTCCCCCTCCGTCTAACGTACTCACTGTCCCCATACCACCGTTCCCTCCACGCAACCCAGTCATGGGTGAGCATCTGCGTGATTCTAAAACATGCAGTACTTTGGTGTACTTGGTGAATGTGAATTATTAATAAGAATGGAACAATCTCCAGTATAGAGCATATATATTTATATATGTTGTCATTTCAGGAATTGGAAGCTGGAAGTCTAAGGAGAACTTAGGGAGGCAACGATCCTCTTCAGACCCTCCCAGTCCAGACAGCAACGTTTATGGTAAGTGACTGGCCTCACTGCAGATGACTTTTAGCTGAGTAATCTAATACAGTTTGTTTATCCATTTCCAGTATGCTGTTTTACTAACTGATGATATCTCTCCCTTAGTTCTTCCTCCTGCTCCTCCTCCTCCCCCTCCTCCTCCTCCTCCTCCAGCGGTCAAGAAGCCAAATATCCCAGACGCAAAGATCCAAACAAAGAATGCCCCTCTGCCTCCAATGCCACCTGCGCTGCCAGTCCTGCCCAATATTCAGAAGCCTCCGATCCCCACTATTCCCAATGCCCCACCACTTATTCCAGTGCCCCCTCCTCCTCCAATGCCCCCACCTCCATTCAAACCCACACCACCAGCTATACCCTTACAGCCCAGAGCCCCTACATTCAAACCCATCCCAGGGTAAGACCATACATGTGGACGCACACACACACACACACACACAGACCTTTCCCTGAATGTGTGACCCTATTTTACAACATTATTTAGAGAATCTGTAGTAGTTGACCAAGAAAAATACATTTTCAAATGTCATATCAAATGCTGCTTTGCATTTTATTACCTCAATCAATTTGACTCGTATTTATGATTTCAGAACTGAGAAAAAAGTTCCCAAACTGCAACCAGTTAGATCTAAGCCGGGTGAAACAACTGGTAGGTTTCAAACCTGAAGAACATCCATGTGAAATGTGTATATTTTTGCCAGGATGTTGGGACATTTTTCAGATACTGTGTTGTATTGATTCATATTTGTATTTTTCTGATGTGTAATTTTTTTCTTACATTTTTTATACAGAAAAAGATGCTTCCATGTCATCACAGAGTTCTGTAACATCACCCCCTGCTCCACCTCCTGTCCCCAAACCTAGAGTGCCTCAGACTGTAAGTCAATTCTGCAACAGAACAGATTCGGCCCCATCGATCACAACAATATACAGAGAGGAGAAAATAAGGAGAAATATTTGCTTGTGTTATTTAAAATATCAGTGCCTTATCTTTGGCTTACAATTATCTTATGATATGAAATAACAGATAAATGAAATAACAGATAGATATACACTAATATTATACACCATAATATCTTTTGACTTGGTAGGTATGTAAATATGAACAAAAAGGTATGTATTCATAAACATAAAAGATTATGTTTATTAAACTAATGATGGGGGGAAAGTATTGGAACACCATAAATTACTAACATTAGTACTAAAGCTGAGACATCGATGGCAACAAGTCATTAGGTTTTTCACCATCGTAGTTGACTGTGGCCTCCTGGTCTTGCCTGCATCAGATTCCCAAGCTGGGAGCTAGCCCAGCCACTGAAGAGTTAACTCTTTCCAAGCCCGGATTGAATTGGAGGGTCGGATCAGGAAGTGCATCCGGTGTAAAAACCTGTACTAAATCTAATATTCGAACCACATGATCCGCAGCTCAGAGATGGTTTATGCCATGCTCATCCAACATCAGTGCCTGACCTCACAAATGTGCTTCTAGATGAATGATCAAAAATTCCCATAAACACACTCCTACACCTTGTGGAAAACTTTACCGGAAGAGCTGAAGCTGTTATAGCTGTAAAGGGTGGGCCAGCTCCAGAATTAACCCTACAGTTTAAGAAAGGGACGTCCCAAAACTTTTGGAAACATAGCGTATAATATAAATACGCATTGACACACTCTCTTATGAGATATTTTGAAGACTATTATATGAGAACACTCGAAGTAAAAGAAAGTAAAATGTGTGTGTGTTTTAGAAAAATAAACCTAAGCGGGTGAAAGCTATCTACAAGTGTGTGGCTGATAACCCAGATGAGCTGACTTTCAGTGAGGGAGAAGTGATTATAGTAGATGGAGAGGAAGACAAGGAGTGGTGGGTGAGTATACACACACACACACACACACACACAATTTAAGTGTTGAAGGGATTTAGGCATTAGTATCCAAGCAACACAGATACACCAGAACCTAAGACACACACCCCTGAGATCCTTCTCTAATGGTATGTGTTGTATCTTTCAGGTGGGGCACATCGATGGAGATCCAACCAGAAGAGGAGCTTTCCCTGTTTCTTTTGTACACTTCATCAGTGACTGATATTAGCTCAAATCTGAGCTGGACACTGAAACTGCTGCTAGAGAGTTTGGGATTGTATCTCACATACTGCCACGTTCCCACGTTGAGGTTTTAATAAAATAAATAAGGGAATTAATTACTTAAGCTTCCTTTCATTGTCAGATATCTCGCTCAAGCAGTTTAATGCCTTGAGCACAGATTGATTAGTTTGTTGTATAACATTTTTGTGACTCCAAATATCTGCTGGATTTCTATTCTGGTGTTTAAAGATTATTTTATATGTTTCAGAGTTTGGTTGTAGAGCAACCTCTCATCTCATGTAACTTTTCATTTTGCCTGTAAACTCTGTTACTGCACAAAATCATTAAATATTTTATGTTATTTTCACAATGGTCGTTTTTTTCCCTGATATTATACTTGAAATAGAAAGGCCTGCACAAGTGTAGAGGTCCATCAGGATGGTTTCCATAGAAACTAGTAGAGCTTGTTGACTACCACGTCTTTACACGTGACTGTGACAGTGACCTGAAGTCGGTAGCTGAACGAAGCTCCCCGTTATGTCCTGTTTGGCCCCTGAATATATTTGTGAATCTTTTTAATTCAGGTGGCAGTAGATCCATGCTTATATACGTAATCCATTGATCTACTGCCCTTTGTCCTAGCAGGGCTGTTTCTTATTTACATTTAGATTTATGGCATTTGCTGCCATAAGCTTCCATTTATATCCTCCATTAAGCAGAGAATATTTAGTACTTTAGGTCAAAGTATCTCATCTCATGTCATTTTAACCTTTCCCCATGCTGTTAATTGCACCAAAGACATGAAATTTCACATTGTTTTTTTTTTTTTTATTTTCTGAATTTAAAATTAAAACCTAACACAGAATACATGATCATGTTTGCTTGGGAATTACTAAAAAAAAAAAAGAACATATTACTAGAAAGAAAGAAAATTGTAATGCTTGTAATTTCACATTGAGTTTCTGTCTCAAAAGTGGCTGTTTTCATGATAATGTAGAAGAATGGGGTTGTTTTTAAATGAGGTCATGAAACTTGTACGCTGAACTACTTTGATCTTTATACATAAATACTTTCTTCATATCTTTCCTACTTTCTCCGTGAAATTTACATCTCTATTAATACAAACACACGAACGAAATAAAAAAAAAAAGAAAAAAAAATGTGCTGTTTTCAAAACATTATTGTAAGAGCAGAATTATACATATAAAAATAAAGCTTATAAATCTGTGGTCCTATTAACATATGTCACATTTATACAGCAGCAGGTCCCTAAATAAACTATCCTGGAGATTCACAGCAGATTGACTGTATCAGAGAATCGGTGCAGTCCTTTTGGCACAGTTCCACAGAGAATCTTTTGTTTTATGCACTCCGGACAGCAGAGGAAATGTTAGGAAGATCTGCAGGAAAACAGAAGGACGTCAATTATAATTTAAATCGCTCAACTTTAGGTACGGTGTTCCATAAAAAAGCTCGATCACAATGTGAGCGTGAACCTGTGAGGAGCGTCGTCGTCTCTACCCGGCTCTCCTCCAGCGTGAGGAAACAGCTGTTTTTAAGGTGCTCGGACTGGGTGGATGTGTCAGATTCGCTGGTTTCACACGTCAGTACATGGACAGGACCTTTGGAGCCCTTCAGGTGGATCTTAATACAGTCCTGGTCCAGGGAATGTCAAGATACTGTAGTCAGCAATACTACCATAACCAAAGTCATTTCTAATAACTACTGATCTGCCTACAAAATCTCTGACTGACTGTGCGCACACACACGCACACACACACACACACACATATATATATAGAAAAAAAAAACATAATAAAGATTCACTATGTTAAGATTTTTCCAATTCTCTTAAGATGTTACCTCAGTGGGTGTAGGGACCTCCAGCTTGGTCTCCTCAGGAGCTTTGATGGCTATCACGGTTTGATCCCGGAAGGCTTCGATCCGACAGATGTCTTCATACGTCACGTAAGCTAAGGTGAATCTACAGTTAAGGTCAATATGTGGGAAACGTTCTACGATAAGAACGTAAAGTTCCTTTGAAATACGTGATGGGGTTCTCTTGATGTGAGACAAAAGGATTTGATTATTATACTGTAGGTCACTTAATTCCACAATCATACTCTGCAAAAACTTAAGACATCAGATACCATCATGATAAAAGTGAAACTGGAAACAAAATAAGAGCCAAATAAATAAAAACCCACATCACGTCTTGTCTGTTTTCTTTCTCTAAACATTAAGCTTACATGGATGATATTTTTCAGCCCTTAGTCATGATTTATCCAGCACTGTTAATGCCAAGAGAGTATTTAACGGTAAACAGTAGATGTGAGGAAATATTCTTAGTTGGGGTAGCTAGCTGCCTAGAATGCTAATCACACAGCACTCCTTAACTGTACCCAACAATCCTATTCATCTTGAACTCAATTGAGATCAGAGAGACTCCTAAACATATGGATATTATTCCTTTGGGCCTGCATTACTAAGTGTAATAATGATCTAAAAGCCTCCTGCTGCTCTGCAGGCATGTGAGGATATTTAGCATTTTCTGTGACGTCTGTTAGAGCAAACAGCTGCTGGGCGCAGTCTTTAATTAGCCAGTCCAGAGACTCCTCCATAGTCTTTAGGTTTAGCAGATCAGTCTTCATCTTGTTCTTCCATTGGCTTTTGAAACAGCTAATTGGTGATGGACCTCTGTGACGAAAAAAAACAAACAAACCCCAAAAGATTAAATAAATAAATAAATTGAAAAGTAAGAGCCTTTAGTTTGGGACTATTAGATTATTTTGCTTCCAAACAGAAGTCATTGAGTCAGTCGCTGATTTTTCCACAGCTGTGTTGCTGAACACTATACAGTAAAATTGAAAATTAGTTTAAAATTCCTCCCAAACACAAGTGTGCAGCCTGTACTTACACCCACTGGATCTTGCTTTTTGACTTCTTTGTGATGAGCTTAATGCCATTGAGAACATTGGTGATGTCATACACCCGCCTCTTGCGAGTGCCTAGTTTTTCTGTGGCCTCGTTGAGGTCGAGAATTCCTTCAGGAGCCGAGTGGAGCAGATCCATGAAGCGCTTAGTAAGCCGTCCGAGCGTTACCTCTGAGCGACGATTTGGGGCTGAGAAACAAAATAAACACTGAATACATGTTCACAGAGATCACGGTCTATTAAACAAATCAGTAAGAGGAAGGACAAGTGCTGAATTAGCAGTGAGGTAAAGAGAGTATCTTGTCTGCATCTGAAATTCATTTATTTAATTTAATATTATGACGGATTGTTTCCCTGTAATACTACGGGGAACAGTCAAAACGACTATTTGGCAACATTGGGAAAAAGTGTAGACACTAAAATTCATGGTGCTTTAAGTAAAAGAAAAAAAAAGTTTCAATACCCTTTTTTGCAGGAACTCGTTTCTTTTCTGTGGAATTTTTAAGATTCTCTTGGCTGGAAAAATAGAAATTTAGATTACTAAAAGAAATCTGAACACACACACACTAGATTTTGTAAACAATAGTATAACGAATGTACAGCATGAAGGTTCCCAATTCCCTGCACCGAATGAGCCTGAATTACATCAAGTCATAACTCACAGTCTTGCCAGCCACTGCCTCTCAGCTTCCTCATCTATATGCATTGGTTCTTCCTCTGTATAATCAGAGTCTTCATATTCCTCATCATCTTCATCATCGTCTTCGTCATCATCATCATCATCCTGCTCATCATCATCATCATCATCATCTGCTGGAATTTCAGTCTAGAGGAATTAGAATAAAGAATAGATTCAAAATGAAAGGCTACTTATTAGATTTATGATAATGCTTTTTGATGGATTCGTTAAAATCCCTGGTCTGTGGGTCTGTGAAACCCAAATAAATGGCTTTTCTAAGATTAATCTTGAAAAAAAACTTGGAAAAGTGGTGTGATGATAAAAAAAAGTTTCAATCTTGTTCTGTGTTTGAAAGCACTCCTGGTCCCTACAAGTTACATATATATCTGTGTCATCCACTCTACGGAGAAGGTGATCGGCTGCAGTCTTCCATCTCTCCAGGAACTGTACGTCTCCAGGACACGGAGACGTGCAACCAAGATTGCA
>JAOTRN010000008.1:16307525-16318264 GCA_028566695.1 Bagroides melapterus
GCATGTAAACAGTTTGTTTATCTGTAGCTTATAAACATGAATGTATGTTTATGGAGTGTGTATTTTGACAATCAGTGCAGTCCAGAGATTTGTGTGTACTAAACTAAACATAAACTAAGCATAAGTTGTCTTATTTTTGACCAGCATCTCCTCCAGGATGTTTTCCTGCCTCATAGCCAGTGTTCCCAGGATAAGCTTCAGATCCATCATGGTCCTGACCTGCATAAAGCAGTTCCTGAAGACAAATGAGTGAATTAGACATAGTTGGATTAGTGATTTGTGAAGCCCTCTATTGCTTTCCTGAAATGAAATTCTACAGAGGGGATACAAATATGAATTTGTTTTAATGGCACATAACATGATTCATCGCTGCCCTCCCCTTCACTTGTAGGTTACCGTGTAGAGCTTTACATCACGTTTACTGACGGCTGTGCTTTGAAGTGCTTCTGGTAAAGCTATTACAGAATTATGTTATTTACAGAGCAAAGTATAACTGTGGCGTTCAATACGTACGGCTCAGGACGGTATCGAGGTTGGAGCATCAGTGAAGATATTTGTCTTGTTAATGTTTTCAGTTTAATAGCACAAAGCTGTCGATGGCTAATAAAGAACGGGTGAATTCTCAGACATGTAGCAGACTGTAACTGTGGTGTACAGGCACTTATTAACTCTATATCCTGTATTTCTCTTTGTGTTCATCTTTCTCCGTGCTAACGTGTTTAATATGGAAGCTTATTTCTAACGAAAGGAGTAATTGGAATAATTCTTATACTAATATTCTGTGGTCTATTCATGTATTAAAAAACAGTATGTCTTTTTTTTATCTTACATTGTAGATAGCTCAGTGCTGTAAATAAGTCAGTGTGTTAATGAAAATTAGTCCGAAGTCGGAATGCCAAAATAACGAAAAAATTTGTTACGATATTTTTAATTGTATTGTTGAAGACCTCCAGTACATCTCCAGCACTGAGACACTTTTATTGTCCAGTCCATATTGATCAACGTGTTGAATAATGACAGGGCTAAATGATGCTGAAGTAATGAAGGACCTTTGCCTGATTTCTTGTATATTTGAAGATGGAAGGGGGGGACGGATGGAGGGATGGAGAGAGAGGGAGAGAGAGAGAGAGTGTGTTGGAGGAATAAATGAGTGGAAGAGAGAGAGAGAGAGATGGAGAAAAGGCCTCGAACATGGGCTCTGGGAATAAATAAGATCCTGATATTTGTAAAAAAAAAAAAAAAAAAAAAAGACATTATTTATTATTAATATTATAATGAGAGAGAGAGAGAGAGAGAGAGAGACTGACTGCTATTAAGGTGCCATCAACTGTCTGTGCACATCTGTGTTTATATTCTTATGTCTGTTAGTGTGTGATATATTTGAACTATTTTTTTTGGCAGGTATGCGCTCCATTTCCTGGTACAGAGTGGCATCACCTACGGCATCATGATCTTGGCAGGAGTCGAACACATGCACAAGTGAGTCAGTGAGTTTATCACAGCTTGAGATGCAGGAAAAAAACTTTGGTTTTCTAGCCTAGAGTATTAGCTTTATCTGAAGTCAGTCAAACTCCGAAGAAGCTTTTACATTCTTGACATACATACACGAACTGGGGTAATATAACGTCTGTCTGTCAGTCAGCTGGTCTGTGGGTTATAATATCTACAGATTGCAGGATACTGATCATTATAATTATTTGACTTGCTTTAAGAAAGATATGAGATTCATGCTTTAAACAGGAACATGTCGCATGCTAGCCTTGTTGTTAAATGCATCTTGCTAATAGAGGCCCTGTAACAGGTTTACTGTGAAAATGGAATCCAAAAATGTTTCCAAATTACATTTTCATACACCCTGGATTTCACGAAGCTGAACGCACATTATCACCAAAAATAGGCAGCCTAGAAAAACGCAGAGCTCTTCCCTACTTAGCACAATTTTGTCATGCAATTTTTTTCCCCTCTCTACAGAAAGAACTAGGTTTAGGGTTCTGGGTTAGAAATTTCTGAAAATGTGGATAACTGCTTCACTTGTACTAAAATAGCATAGAAAAACAGTGCATGATATTATTTTAGTAATTACTCCATTAATAACGATATTCCAAGAAACTTTTTTCCCCCACTGGAAAAAGCTTTAATTTGCAGTGAAAGACCCGTTTTGCAAACATCCAAAACAAAACATGCAAAACATCTAAAAATAAACATGTGTTGGAATGCTATATGGCTAGTTTGGGGACATTTAATCATCACACTTGTGTGTTTCATAACCAAACTGTTGCCACAATAGCATTACAATTTTTCAATTTTCACTCTATTGTTCAATTACAATAGAGTTTAGAGTTCTATACACATTGCTTTATGATATTTAAACTTTTTTTTGAATGAACTGAGGTTTCTGATGTGAATCTGGTCCTCTCCCATCTGGGGTCCTACAATCTGTAATTTCTTCCACCTCATTAATGAAATCCTGAAAATATCCCTTTATCTCAGAAAAGAAAATACCAGCAAACAAAAATTTACACACACACACACACACACACACACACACACACACACACACACACTTGTGTGTATATATACACAGTATGTGTATATATACTGTATATATATATATATATACACATACTGTATATACACACGTACACGCGCACACACATACACACACACACACACACACACACACACACTTGTGTGTATATATACACAGTATGTGTATATATACTGTGTATATATACACACACACACACACACACACACACACACACACACACACACACACACATATACATATACGGTTGGCTTGATTCATGGATTCATTCACTCTTTTTTATTTATGAGGTCTCTATAATGTTGAGACTTGTTCAGAATTTGTCTGAAAGCATTGCTCAGAGAAACTTTATGCTTTTTTTTTTTTTAATCTCTTAGGCTTCTTTTTTATTCACTCAGCTGTGACATGTCCTAGCTATCAAAGCACACAATCTGCGTCACAAACACATGCCTTTCAGTTTCACAGTGGTCCAGCAATGAAGTATAACAGTTACAAAGACTTTTTTCTGTGCTTGTTCTGCACACAGCATGTTCTTTTCTTGAGCATTAAACCAGAGAATTTAATGGCATTCACTTATGTCAGTGCTCACAAATACTTGTTCTGACATGAAAGTCCTCTTTGTTTCTGAGTTTTGGAGATCATTGGGAAGGGAACACTGCGTAAATACGAGCTCTTTGTTTGACGTGAGAGTTAATATATAGAAACCGGTTAAACACAAATAACACAGACAAAGTAACTTCTAATGATTTATTTTTAATATTTTAATAATCACCACCTGAATTGAACAATGTTTATGCCACCCATTAAAATGAGGAAAGAGTGAAAATTAAGAACAATGTGTGCCATCAACTATAGTGAAGCTTTGTGTGTGATGTTGTTAAGAGATGTAGTAGAGACGTCAGTAATTTTACTGCCACAGGAGTTTGTGTTTCCTGGATTCTTTGTAATATAAGCTACTTTTATTATTTAGAGAATAGAAAAGAGTTTGGTGAAGGGTTGACTTTATAGCGCCTATTATCTACTTGAGCAGCAGTTTTTCACAGACGTTCTAAAATGGATAATTGTATTCATTCATTAAAAATTGAATTTGATGGTAAATTATTCTGAATTCAGATCATATTACCCACATTCATATTCATACTGTATACCCATATTCAGTACATTGTACCCACATGTGCAGTGACAATAAAGTTAAATCTAATCTAATCTAATATAATCTGATCTAATCTACTATCCCACCACTGCATTGTTGAAACTTTGTCCTGTTTGTGTTTTACTCCCTACTTAGGGCTATTGTTTAATTAATGCAATTAATTCATGTTAGTTCAGGGGACTTTCATGTAAACGTGTACCATATGGTAACACCATGTTGGTTCTGAGATACAGACTGGATTAATTTGTTTTTATTTAGATATTCTGTTAAAAAAAAAAAAAGCAACAATTATAAAAATTGTGCTGGTCTGTTACTTGGCACTACAAGTAATCAATATTCAGGAGAGGTCAGGCGTCCAAGGTCATGAACCTCTTCACATATTGGAACTATTGAATGGAAAATGCTGACCACACACACACACACACACACACACACACCTACTTTCTTTCATAGCTACCTACCCATTATGCTTGGTGTTCTCAGCTGCAGTCCCATGGGACCTGTGCTGTGTGCGTCACCTTCCCTGTGATTTACAAAAAAATAAGCTGAGAGGAAATAAGAGTTCCTCTATATAAGATGCCGCGATTTACGTCGAAAACTAAACTAAGTGAGAGGGATTTGCACACATACCAAAATCAGGATGCGTTCTTTGTAGTAACACTGAAACGGAGTAAAGGATTTGTATAAATTTCCCTACAGTATTTGCAGTATTGTGTAATAGGTACAGAAGGAAGCACCGTGCTTGGGGTTTAGGAGCTGCTGCTCAGTTCAGGTAATTCCATACTGAGCCTGAAACAGCCCAGAATCTATTATAGGGTGTTATGTACAGGCAGGTGTGAGGAGGTTGTACCAAGCAGCTCTCCGTTCTGAAGGAACACTGGTGAGTGTTTGCAGCACCACAGTGTCAGTCAGGCACACTTTCAAAAATAGGCAACCTGCAACCACACACTCATCCCACTGAGACTGAGTGATAATGAAACACCTCTGTGGGTGGGGGGTTAAGGAGGGGTTTTAAATTTCTAAGGTGTGCAGAGAAGAGATCGTGCGATTTCTCTTTATTGAACAATTAGCTGTCACCTCGCACGTACACACTCTCACACACACACACACACACACACACTACATGCACGTTGGTTACTGAATTACTTCAGGGGCTAGCATTCCTTGCTAAGCTACTTAGCGATTTTACATTAAAATTCACACACTGCATTAATCCATGATTAAATTTCATGACGACGTTAAAGTGCTTGTGAAAGTGGAGCAGCGTCGATGTCAAGACACACACGTGAATAACATGATGGAGCACTGCAAAGCAGTCAGGGGAAAAAAAGTACTACTAAGGCCATTAATATCACATAAGTCTTTTAGTGATTCATCTTTGCTTCACATTAGTGTAGCAATTAATAAATGTTTTTAAAGGTTTAGTTGGATCACGCTGTAGCATGTGTGTGATTTTTTTTTTTTTATATGGAGCAAAGGATCAAGGTCCTTGTTTAAGTGTGCAGCAGTGGCACCTTTTGACCAGTAACCCGTAGGTTAACCATTGAGCCGCTATACAAATACCTTGTGCTGCATAAAGAACTGGACACCTTGTTGTGTGGGTTGTTGAAGTTCATGTATTATTGGTAGAATGGTATTATTGGTGTACATAAATTAAGTTACAGTAAGCAACTACATAACAGAGGAGGCATGATTTTTTTTTTTTTTTTTTTCCTCCCCACTTTTCAAAATGTATGTATGTATTTGAGGTTCCCAGGTGTGTAGTTTTCAATGCAGAATTAGATTAGATTTTCTTTATTTAAGAAATCTTTATAATAACGTGAGACTGGATTACAATTTGGGGTTAGAAAATGCTACTTAGGCAAATTTTATGCTTTAAATATTGTTTTTCCGTAGTTCTGCGTTTTTGTTTTGTTTTTTTTTTCCTCAACTGGCATGAACATGGACATCACTGATGAACCTCAAAACCTCCAGAATAAAGACTTGATGTCTTCACGTCATCTTTACATCACAGTTAAACCCGATGAGGTTTTAATATCAGACCAGCTGTGTTAATGTCCATGTTTACTTTTCTAGCATGAGATTCTTCACTGGTAAATCTAGTATATATTTCTAGTAGGTGGCTGCAGGTTCAGATTCTCAGATTCCGTGAGCGTTAATGTCAGACGCGTTGCTTTGTTTCAGGTACTGTTTGGTGTTTGCCTTGGCGTACCTTAGCTTCTGTCAGATCACACGCGTGTATGTCTTCGACTACGGCATGTATTCTGCTGACTTCACAGGGTAAGCGTTGTGCGTTCGAGATCGTTTTAACCGTTGCTTGCTTTTCTAAGACTAAGTGTTTATTTTTAATATGTTCAACAAATCTGTATGATCTGTGTCTTTTTTCTTTATCCTTCCTGTCCCGCTGTGCTTCCAGGCCAATGATGGTCATCACGCAGAAGATCACCAGTATGGCCTTTGAGATTCATGACGGTGAGCTTCACATCAGTTCATATATCAAAAGTGTCCTGTACATATGGTATTTGTTCATATCTGTACCATGTGATTGTATTTTAGAGTTGACTTTATATTTGTCATTCACTTATTCAGAATTCTTTGCTAATCTTCTTTCTCTTGCATGCACAGTCAATTCAGCACACACAGCAAAAAAAATGTAGGTGCTGTGCTTTATTTGAAAAATGCAGGTGTTCACCAAGCATCCGCTGCCAAAAGCCTGGTGAAGCTAATTAAAGCACAGTGAGATGAATGATGGAGGAGGGTTGAAATTACCGCAGCAGGACTCTTCTTCTCTTGCACGGAATGAGAAATGACCTGCGTCACGTCGGTCCCATACTATACATCTTTATCTGACTCGTATTAATAATTTACAGGAACTTCCATCCTTTACATTCTTCCCTGCTTCTGTTAGACTAGCTGCGGTGTGCAACTTAAAGGATCAGTTTATTAAAAGTCTTTGTCGTCGTCGGCAGTATTTAACATACACTTTTATCTAGAACGACTTAAAAGGCCAATTTGACCACATGAAAAATGGCTAGTAACAAATAGTTCGGGGTTTAAGAGCACCGTCAAACTAAATCCCTGTTAGAGAGGATTCATCAGCACCACTTTCTTAAACTGTGTATGGTTAATGAGTTGGTTTTTAAGAAAAAGTCTGTTCTGAATGCAGGGGTAGATTATTTCCAGATTTCAAGCTAGAAAAAAAACTAATTATAAACTGCTCCTGTTTTCCAATAGCATTTTATCCTCTTTTATAAAATTCCTAAACACCAAACCTTTACATCAAAGTAACGCGACTGATGCTGATGATAAGACCGACGGCTTTAATCATTTCCCAGTAAAAATAAATTTCTCAAGTTTGTCAGCAGTTTTGTTTTTCCAAAAGTTCACGAGATTCTAAATCTAACGGTTAATGTGGAGTCTTTCAGTGGAACAGGAAGAGAATCTGTAAATGTAGTTTTCACTGTGAAAGAAAAAAAAAAGATGTTTCAATTCAGTAAAGCGTATATTTTCCAGAATTATGTAAATACTCGTAAATGTCATAAAGTTGACCGCGTGCATGGTTGTTCTAGGCTGCCGCACGTTTATGACTTTACTTCTGAAGATAAACGCAGTGAGCATAAACAACTTTGAAACTTTCAGCTTATTTCAAAGTGCTTCTAAAAGAGGAATTTTAAGTTACTTCCCCATTACTGGCTCCTCTCTGTCTTTTATCTTGAGCCAGGCATTAACCGTAATGTGAGCCGATTAGGTGGCTAATCTAATCAACAACATAATAGCAGCAATAACACAAGGATTTTGTTCGAACCGCTTCCTCTGGGTCATCTCTTTTCATGCAGACTGTTGATGTTCACCTGACGCTACACCGTAAACTAGGAGGGAGTAAATTTACAGCTTTCTGCCTCCTTCGCTAATTAGTTTCATTTGTCAGACTCTGTGCTAGGTGTTTAAAGAAAAGCCGAATCTTACTGCCTGTTTCACTGCACTCCAATCTCATTGAGACGAGCAGGAGACTTCCTAAAAACATCAAAAGAGATGTCCACAACACCAGGCTTTAGATTTACGAGGGTTTTATAGCCTTTATGACTTATTGTTGTTTATTACCTATAGCGATGGACCGCTACCATTTTTTCCCCTCAGTTCCCATTAACCTGGGATTACCTCATTCTCTGTGTTAAAGCTTTGTTACTTCTGACTCAACAAATTAAGCAACAAACTGAATTTTGTTGTTTCCACTGCTGAGTAAACATCCCATTCCAGATTTAATCTCCGTTTGCTGTTAGTATAACCGCTTGATTTTGGAGCAGGGCTGTGACGATTGGTGTTCATTAACCAACAAGAGTGGTAGTGAGATTGTGGAGTTGAAGTCAGGGCTCTGTGCAGGACATTCCAGTTCTTCCACACGTTTGCCAACTTTTGGTAAACCATGTGTTCCAGGAGCTTGCTTGATGCACAAGGGTATTGTTATGCCGAAACAGGTTTAGTTCCAGTAAAGGGAAATTGTGATAACAGAATGTATTTGTACTTTGTATTACTACATACTACATACTACTGCGTGCTCCCAGTTTTGTTGCAGCAGACTTGGGAAGAACCACACGTGAGTGCTTTGGTAAAAAGTATGTCCACGTATTTTTGGCCATTTTGTATATTGTATGTGCTCGGTTTATTTATGTGTTTTTAACCATGACTGTTGAAGTTTGCACTCAGGTGGCTTAGTAGGACTGGGCTTGGGTATTTGATTCCTGCCTCCACCCTCATTTACATGCTCATTTACATGTTTACATACATCTCTCTGTGCTTTAGGGTTTATTTAAATAAAATATCCCCAGTCCAAAGACGTGTATTGGAGGATTATTGGTATGTTTAAATTGTCTAGAATATGTGATTTTGTGTGCGTGTGCGCGTGAAAGATTGGTGTGTGAACTCTTATGTGTCTCTGTCTGTATATTACACCCTGCATTTTAATGTGGAGAGATGTAGACATCCGGGTTGTTTTGTTTTGTTTTTGTTTGTTTGTTTCTGACCTATTATTAGTGTTGTCTCTTAGCTTCTATCATTATTTAAACGTGATATTGTGTTGTGCTGTCATGTACTGATGGAAAAGAGCTGTTAGTGATGAGAACTGGGCGTGTTAGTTCTGGGTTCTTTTATTAAGCTCATTTATCTTTCACTGAGCCCATAGTTGACACAGTACATAATGTTACCATGCTCACTTGTTGAACTTGGCTTTCAACAAAGGTCTTATTCATTCAGTAAAATAGATTCTAAAGTACAACCTGCTATTTCCAGCAGAGAACATGGAACGAACTCATTTAGCCTTTTAAGTGTTGACTGACTTTGCAATTAGTTTACAGCCACCACAAAGGTTTACTGATTCTATGTATGTTCTATCTTTCTTTCTTTCTTTCTGTTTGTTGACAGGAATGGCACGGAAAGAAGAACAGCTTAATCAGAGTCAGAAGCTGTTGGCCATCAGGTGTGTAAAATAAGAGCGAAGGAAATCTGTTTTCAAGCCCAGTTTTAACTGGAACGTGTTTTTTTTTTTTGTTTTTTTTGTTTTTTTTTTTTGTTTTGTAATGTTTTTTTGCATGAAACCAGTTATGTCATGTCTTGTAGTATTCTTGATTTCTGTGTGGCCACACTGGAAGGTAAAGTCGACTTAAAAGATCTCTCGGTCTTAAAAAATTATTGGCCTCCTGCAGTGTGGTAGGACGCCGACAGTCTCTTGTGAAAACAATTATGAGAACATGCCTGAACAACCGCTGAGCAGCCATGTTTGTTTTGATCTGCTTGTGGACGAGAAATTCTGTGACTTTCCACATTCTGAGAATCAGGACATTCTGAGGATTGAAGGTACATTATTCTGAACTGAAAGACAATCCAGGACCACAAATAAACATCAAAAGAAGAAAAAAAAATGTGCCACACCTGACACCTTTTCAACATGGGTTAGAACTGTATAAATCTTGTAGTGTGACCCAGGCATTTATCAGAGTTCTACACTTATAAACTAAAAAGCTCAGATGTTCAGCATCTCTGGTGAAGCTTTTTCTAGCTTTCTTCTAGAGTAGATCTTCTGGATTAGCTCAAACCAAACATGGACCACTGTGTCTTCGATCACCATGTGAGCTTCTTTCATTTCTTCCAGATATGTTTAACACGTTTACATAAATCAGGTTTTTTGTTTGTTTGTTTTTTTTTGTTTTTCAGACGAATGCCAAGCCTTCTTGAATACTTCAGCTATAACTGCAACTTCATGGGCATCCTGGCAGGTCCCACCTGTTCCTACAATGACTACATCGCCTTCATCGAGGGCAAGCCCTTCCGTCACAGAGAGCAGGAGAGCAACAGCAGACTGCAGGGGAAGACCAGGCTAAATGACCCTTCACCTAATGTAAGGCCTGAACTGGATTATATACCGAATGTGGAAACGGAACGAATTGATTTCATTTTTTTTTTTAATATTATTGGTCACGTTTTGCTCGAGACTCTCAGATTTACATTTTGGCAAGATTTACACCTTCACAATAAATATTCGAACAGCTCTTGCAGAATAGAAAAGCATTTAAAAGCTGTTTATTTATATGTAGAAGCCTGATTATCTACAGGATGTAATTTTGGAAAAGATCACGCTAAAAAGTCCTGTGCCGTGTCTTTAGGTAAAAGAATACATTTATATAAATATAATATAGGAAATACTTAGGCATCATGAGAATTTTTTTTACTGAAGGCTCGTACGGTTGCTATATTATAAGAGTACACTGCAAAAAATGACTTTCTTACTAAGAATTTTTGTCTTGATTTCAATAGAAATATCTAAAAATTCTTAAATCAAGATGCATTTTCTTGGTGAGCAAAATGACAAAGAAAATAAGTCTAGTTTTCAGACAAAAAATATCAAATTTAAGTGAATTTGCAAAGAAATCTGCCAATGAGGTAAGAAAAAAAAATCTTGAATTGAGTTTACTTTTTCTTAAACACTAAATTCAAGAAAGATTCAAGAATACAATTCTTACCCCATTGGCAGATTTCTTTTGCTTG
>JAOTRN010000008.1:16467639-16479328 GCA_028566695.1 Bagroides melapterus
TGTGCATGTTCTCCCTGTGGTTAAACGGGATTCCTTTGGTTTCTTCCCATCCAGGATGATCCCTATCTGATACCCCAAATCCTCGGGTTCCAGCTTCCCCATGACTCATAAGAGGTACAGAAAAAGGGTGGATCCTTTGCTTACCTGATTAGAATAAAAATGAAGCTGAGATTTTAATTTAAGGAGCTGACAAGAAATCGCATTCCTGAAGAAACATTTATTTTCATTTGTAGTCACCTTCAGTAATCGGTTTATCCTGCTCATCCCAGAATTCCCATGTGTACGGATGGAACACACCATAGTTTGGGTGCCAGTTCATCACAGAGCTCCATACACACACACACATATCTTTATACTTAGTGAAAATTCAGAGATACCAGTCCACCTACCAGCATGTTTCTAGAAGGCAGGAAGAAATCCTAAGGAAATCTGGGGAAAAACATGCTCTGAATAAAACCACAGCAACCCAAGATTCGAACCGGAACTAAACCATGGACCCGGGAGCGGAAGGTGACATGAATGTAGATTCTGCACCACTGTAGCACCAAGACTAAAGTCACAATCTCTTAAATATTAATGGCACATACAAATAGTATTTTCAAGGCCTTGAACTCAGTGACTCTGTGACATTCTCATAAATAACCACTCCACTTTTATAAGGCTTTCTGGATTTGTCATATGGAAGCTTTATTCCTGGAAATTCCTGGAACATTAGTCTCCTGCTCGCCCTGGGCTATCACTTAAAACTGACCTTCCATTACTGACAGTATAGAAATGGTGTAAGGCTGTCAACAGACCGGTGGGAACTAATTCACAAATATAAGACAATGAAACAGGGAACGTGACTATCGCATAAATTCCGAGCAGACGACACGCTGTGAATCATAGCTACTTAAAATCTCAGTGTTCAGTCATTCCTTTTTGGATCGTCTCCCTCGAATGCTTTTAGAAATTAATCCCAACACACAGTGCAACTGTTTTGAATTCATTTTTTTCCCCTTCTACAATTACGGCTTTTGAAGAAACAAATGCGCTGCTAAAATCATTTCTACTTTAAACATTTTTCTTTTTTTTTTTTCAAATCAAAAACCAATTTGTATAATGTTTACTAATGCCATTAACAGGCCAGATGCTTGCCAAGCCTATCTAAGTGAGCGTGCCAGTTTCTGGTTCTGGAGGCAACGGCGTACGGTTTTGCTTGCAAATCTTATAAACAGATCTGTTTGGGTTTAGGCAGTACTACAGAGAGCCTCACAGGCAGCTTCACACCAGCCCGCCATCTGGGTCTGCACAGGGAGTAGTTAGGAGGACGATACAGACGCGCTTTCTGCAGCACGAGTGTCAATAATTTGCTTTGCTTGTTATTTTCTGTCATCTTGATAGTCTTTTGAGGCAACAGAGCAGCTAATAAAGGCGCAACAGAAAGGCTGTAAATGTGAGAGGGAGGGGGAGAAGGCATCCAGCTGAGTGCTGAACTTGTGTAGACACCACCAAATCAGCTTAATTCAGATCTTTTACAAGCCGCACATGTGCGCATATCAAAAGCTTCTTTCGCATTCATGCATGAAGGCAGTCGAGTAATCGGGTTAGATATGGTATGTAACACAATTCTGTCAATAACTATCTCAATTATAGCACACAAGCACTCATGTTTTGTAACTTTTGCTCAAACCCATCCTAGGGATGAATTTATTTATGTTTAGATTGTCTAGCCATTTCCAGATAAACACACCTGAAAATGTTCCTTCACCCCAGATCCTGGGGATATTGTCGAATAAGTGAATAAATATTAACGATGAAATTAGGGGAGGAAACTTTGGATATCCAGTATGTATTAATGACAGTATCAAGAATTCAGTATTTCAATAGCTCATGGAGATTTTCAATCAGTTGAGAGTGTTTAATGAGGAGAAATCTGTACTTTGTAGACCATACAGAAAATGAACGTGTGAGTGTCAAGTGTCCACTGTCAGAACCCTTTTATCATAATGAACTCTTGAGGCACTCGTAGCTACCTGTGCTAATCAAGCAATAGAACAGCTACTGGAATGACTTTTGAAATAACCCACCTAAGCAGCAGTGCCTGAACAACCTGCACCTCAGTGGAGACAACAGACACATAATGGATCTGGTCACGGTTGATATGCTGTGTCAACATATGGCCAAATACAGAAACAGCTCCACAACAAATGTGAACAGAATGTTAATCAGCTTGGCAAAGATGTTTGCAGCATTCCTAATTATATTTTCAAACCGTGTACAAAAAATTAAACAGTTCTCTTTGCTTTGGAGATTCCTTGGCTTTATCTTAGCCGGTGGATCTTTCAAAGAACAAGTTATCCTGGAAACGATAGGCCATGTGGATGAGCAGGAAGGAGAGGAAAAGCAACACTCTCACAGAGGCCCTTTCAGTAGTAATCTGAGCAGTGATACACGCTCCCAAAAAGAACAGGGGAACAGATAATCAAAGCCATACAGCCATGGCAGGCCTCCAGAAAGAGACTTTCCACCTATAGATTAACATATGTAGCACACCAAGGCAGGAATGTTGTTGTTTATCTGTTAGCTGTTAGATATCTGTCCTCATGTCTGCTATGAAAGTCAGCAGTTGTGTTTTAATTGCATTTGAAGGTGATAGGATAGATAAAGTAATTTATAAGACAGAAACATTAAATGTATAGTGATTTATAACAGAACTTTGTGGTGCTGTGACCTGCGATTTTGACAATTATAACTAAGATTTTCCTGCAATGCATTTATCTGTAAGAAGGGGGGTCCTGTCACTATTGTCAGTAGAGAGACTGTCAATTCAAACAGCTGCATTGATACGCTGGAGTCCAGTGGCTGCTGAATGAAATCAAGCTCACCAGTGGGGGTGAGAAATTTGACCAATCAAGAGTGACCATTTAAGAGTGTGGGATTTGATTTAAAAAGGCTTCTTTCAAAAAGTCAGAGGAAGGAGACAGGGGAAATAGTAAGAGAGACATCAGCACACACATGCAGCAAGATGGCCTTGATTGCAATCACTTATCACACACACACACAATAAAGCAGACATACATGCGATCAGTTCCAGCTGATTTATTTGTCAAGATACAGACTTCAGCATGACGACATGTAACGCATTTTCCTTTGCTACAAAACGCAGATGGTCCATTTCAAGAGTATATTGCACAAAATAATGAAAAATAAAAATGCCATTAAGATGGTAAAAATGCAAAACAATTTTTTTTAAGTTTCACACCTGCTATTTGGGACCCATTCACACTGATATACATAAACTCCTAGCTTTTACTATATTACAGAACATATACAATCTTGGATCTAGTACCAGCAAAGAGGCCTAGAATTCCCCAATTCCATTGTACATCTCTAGAGAAACGCATGGTCAGATCTACACCTGTACACAGCCTAGAATGTGAAATCATACCAAGGCATTTAAGTTGCAAAGATGATGTCATTTAACCCTTGCATGCTTGAATCAATGAAACCGGGTAGAAGTGCCTGAAGAAACCTCACTGAGAGCACAGTAAGAACATTCCCTTTAACTGTACAAAAATATGCCAGAAAATATCACTTTTCGCATTTTTTTTAAAAGATGAGGTATGTTGGTTATGTATCAAAAACTCTTCCTGCCATACCTGTGTCCTAGAACAGTTTAATCTCCGCATCTCCATTTGCTGGAGGGTTACAAAAAACTAATTTGTGGCATACAGAAAAAAAACGATCACATAAAACCCTCTGGAAAAGTGAACATCCTGAAGTGGTGTAGACTCGCCTCCTTCCGAGGAGCAGCCGCAGTTTCGGCTCCCTGTAGACGCACGAGGTGGGATGTGAATGCATAGTTCATTTTTGACATTTTGCTCTCCACCTGCGGCCTCACACTGAATAAAACCCTGTGGCGGTGACGAACGTTACTTTTTTTTTCTTGCCATTTCACCTTTGTCGTGGCGCGTCCGCTTCCATTTCCTCCTTGCGCAACCCGGACGGGGCACAAACCCAAGAGGCGAGTCTGAAAGAACCTGAAGATGCGCCGGTCTCCTCGCTGACCGAGGACAGTTGGGCCTGTTAGTAGGTGAACACCAAGTCGGAGAAGTTGGCCTCAAGCCAGTCCCCTGCGATCATCTCGCTCAGCTCTGGAGTGCAGTAGTCCGGGAACTCGAAGTGGGAGCCGAGGCTGCCCTCGCTGAACGAGTCCAAGTCCTTATCCACCAGAGAGAGGCACAAGTTCCCTGAAGCGTGGCTGGTCTGCTCGCCACCAGCCGCCAAGTTCAAGCTAAAGTCGACCAGCAGGTCGTCCGCGTCCTCGCCGCACGATGACGATGAGATGGACGCAGAGCGGAAAGACGGAGCCGGCGAAAGCGCAGTCGGTCGGCTTGCGTGGTGCGGCTGTTGCTGCTTCGTGATGTTCTTGAAACTGTAAAAAAGTCTGGAGCCGGCATTTGTTGCATTTGCGCGACCGGACGTCTCCTCGTACATGCTGGCGCCCTCCGACTCCGCGGCTGAACTCAGCGTGGGACTCGCTGGCACCTTGGCCACACCGTACGGCCTCAGGCTCTCCTCGTCGTCCTCAACTTTAAAGCGCACTGGAGACTCGTCATCGTAGTCGTCCTCATCGTCATCATCGTCGTCGTCGTCTTCATCGTCGTCTTCGTCGTCCGTAAGTTCTCTCTTGACTGACTTGCTGACTTTTAAGTTTGTGAACGCGTAGCTGCACCGGACGTCTTGCGTGACTCTCGCACTGACGCCGACATTCCCCGGCTTGCTGGGCTTTATCTTTGTGCATTTCTTTGCGGCAGCTTTGACAGCCTTGTTGCCGTTTTTCTCTGGCGATAGCGCGCCCGGTTTGGAAGTGTTGTCCAGCTTTGGTTTCTTCTTCGGTCTGTACTTGTAGTCTGGATAGTCAGCCATGTGCTGCAGGCGCAGCCGCTCTGCTTCCCGGATGAACGGGATCTTTTCGCTGTCCTTTAACATTTTCCAGCGCTTGCCGAGCCTTTTGGAAATCTCGGCGTTGTGCATGTCCGGAGACTGCTCCATGATCTTCCTCCGCTCGATCTTCGACCACACCATGAACGCGTTCATGGGTCGCTTGATGTGGCCGGTGGCCGTCCGGCACCAGTCCGGTTTTGGCGGCACGGGGCTGCAGACGCTCATCTCGGTTTCCTCTGTGTCTGTGGCTTCGCGGGACGCGCCGCTCTCCGTCTCGCTGTGTTCACTTTGCTGTACCATGGTCCGCTGCGCGGCTTCACACGTTCAAACGCCTTTTCCTCCACTCGTACTTATTTTCTTCTCCTTTGCGCAGCCTTTAAGCTCAAATCAAACCTCTTTCCAAAGTTACTGGCTCCCTTCTTAACTACTTCTCGGCGTTTTTTTCCACGCCTGCTACGTCACTTATAATTATCCAATAGCTCTGCTTTACCCCGCCCCTCGAGCTCCTTCGGCTGATCCGTTAACTCCTCGGGTCTACTTCTGAGATTTTATTGGTGGAGGGTCTTTGTGGGCGGGGTTATCAGTGTCAGAAGCGCACGGGGAATTTGAAAGTACATGGTCTTGTCAAGCAGATAGACATCAGTTTATTGCCCGAAACCGGCAGATAAGACAGTCTGGGTTTTGGGCCATCGCGAATTAAATTAATATTTGTTGCTCAACTCTTGTTTTAATTAAAATGACATAGTGGTGCATGAGCTACAGTGTTTATTATGTTTGGTGGTTTGGAATATTTTATAAGAGTGTTCTGAGGAAAATGAGGAAGGGTTTGCTGTGTCAAGTAGGACAAGAAGCTCTTTCCTGGCAGGCCAACACAGACACCAGCAGCTTTAGGTGGCTGCCAAGCTTCCACTGATAAGCAGCTTCTCTCTCTCTCTTGCTCTCTTACGCTCTCTCTGTCCCCTAGAGGGCAATCATTTACCCCTCTGCAATCACAGTGCCCAGTCACCACTAACACAGTGCTGCCTTCTTTCTGCTATTCTCATGTGGTGACACATTAGACATGCAGCGAGAGGATCTTGCCCTGCCTCTTGCCCCCCGTAGGCAGTGCACGGTCACTTTTACACCGAGATATTGAGATATAGCTTCAGATTAATTTCAACCAGCACGACACGCTGCTACTGGCCCACATCACTGACCGACTGCTGAGATGGCTAAAGATCAGCTGCTTCAGAGCGACCACCTGTCAGTGATTTGAACGTCTGCAATCATGAAACATTTTAGACTTCTTATGATTTATTTCATGTCAGGATTGATTGATATATGTCAGATTTTCTATAATCATTAAGTAATTTTATACAGAAATGGTACTAAATAAATGGAATTTGGTCTAGTATATACTGAAATGTGTAAATGTGCAGGGGCTTGGGGGGTTGGGTGTAAAGCTTTAAAGACGGTGGCTTTTTAAGAATTCTTATTATCACATTAAGTGTCTCCTGCTGCACCCCTACCCCCATCAATTATAGCCTCCTCCTCTGAGTACTGCTGTGTAACAGTAAATTAGATGCCACTTTTATAACATACCTATCAGAGAGAGAAGGAAAGAAAGAATCAGACAGAAAGATAGATTGAAAGTGTTAGACAGAGAAAAAGAGAGAGAGACATTGAAAGAAAGAGAGCCCTCCAGATGGGAATGACTCATCTCCTGGCTGGTGCTTATCGTCCAAAGACTGGGCGCTACTTCTCCCCCCACAGCAGCACAGAAGGAAAGGATCGATAGGCAGCCCTGACTATCCACTATCTGATATTGAAGATGAAGGAATGTATTCCTTCTGAATGGCCCCCAGACTGGTGTGTTCGATATTCCTTCAATCTTGTCAACTCACAAAAGGCTAAATTCGGATTAGGTAACTGCAGGGCCCAAGTACCATGGCAGCCACGATCACTAATAAAATTTCTCATTACAGACAGACCTCTCATTATTCTACTGACACATGAATGGCTTTGGATTGTTTTTTTTCTTTTTCATTTTTTCACCTTTTACCTTCAAGCCCAAACTATAGAAAACAAATGTCACACTTTCAGAGGTAGCCGTTCAGTTCGAGTGGAGAGTCACATTCACATAAATGAGTTAACTTGGGCTACATCCTGGCCATTGATTAGGAATGCGCCGGCCACTTTGGTCTGGGGGGACATGGCTTAGCTAATGGCCACCGTTAGACGTGTGAACTCAAAAGCACAGTTCAGCAGGTATGCAAATGGCCTGTTGTGAGTGTTATGTCACACTTTTGTTTCTGGGGGCTGTAAAGCAGTGTGAATAAGCAGTTGCCAAGAGTTTACTGGGGCTTATAAGGTTAGCTTAAAGATGTCGCTTACCTAACAACCATGGTGCTTTTAAACTGTAAGTGGAAAGTACATGGTTGGTTTCTTCTCATTAAAAATTGTAATGTGTTTTAAAACTATTTCATTAAAGAAATGTTACATTTTTTTACATTGCATATATAAATTACAAACCAAATGTTTTTTTTGGTAACAAACCCCTCTGTTTTTCCATTACTTCACTTTCTCTATTTGAAATAACATGGCTGTGGAGAAGATTGTTGTTATCAGGGTTAGATAAGCAGCCTCAGAAGTGCAATACCTACTGTAATGATTCCATGTCCCCCCCAACTTTGAACATCTGAATCCCTGCTGCCTCTTGACGAGAACATAAACAAGGTGTCCTTAACACTCTGGTGAGTGTTTGTCTGCACACACACACATACACACACAAACGCAGGCTTGTGCTGGTTATCCACGACTGTTCTATGAAACCACGCAAACACCTCTGTGTACATAGTAGAGTGAGTTGTGTAAGCCTTTTGAATCATTTTTTTAATCATGGTTACATTGCCGATGCTTATGCCTGCTCACTGTACTTACATCACAACATACTACTACTGCTTTATTTCATATAAACATAAGCGTGCCAATATTTATCATTGGCTCGAAAAGATCTGAGGTTCATTTTAGTAAACGGTCTTTTCCTGTCTTTAAAATAAAGCTTGTGCAGAATTAATCTCAGACCCACTCAACAGGAAATGTTAACAGTTCTTTCAGTAAAGCAATAGGTTATAAGAAGGTTAGGCTGTAACACTGCAAAGAAAATGCTCCATCATATTATAAGAATGTTTCTCACATGCTGTTGCTATGTAAACAAATATGGTGGTGCCAAGTGGTAATTTATTTACAGGTTAAATGTTTCGACAGCATTGTAGGACCGCTGTTTCGACAGCATTGTAGGAACGTTCTGCTAACCTAAAAGTTTGTGATCTGGGATTGTGAAATAGAAATGTTAAATGTTTCTGGATACGTATCCAGTTTATGGTATAAAAAGTCAGGTCAAAAGCTCATTTCCGATCTTTCCTGAAGTAACAATAATCTAAGATTTTGCCAAGCAGTAAAAGCACTTATGCTTCAGGGGAACCAGTGAATGCTTAGGTCTAGTGCTTGCATAAGAAATGTCAAAAGTATTTCTTTTTCATCAATCAGCTCAGCTGTAATTGGCCGTCACTACACTGTTAGTTGAACTACCACATAGCCTGCGCTCGGTACGGTAGACGTTGTTTGTTGTCTTCCTGTGATGGTACACTTGTTTGGTCATTTGTGTGGTAATAGTAAACATGTATGCAGAGGCTTTCTGAGGCCCTGACCTGCTATAATGAGAGTGTGTTTAGTCTGAAGGCCAGGTCCTGTGTTGATGGATTGCTCTGCCTGCGGGAGGGAGCTCTTTTTTCAGCTCTCTGACACTGGCAGAAAGAACATAGTGGACATCAGCTTGCATGTGCTTATGTGCCCTTTTCAAAATTATTGATTTACTGAAGCCTATTAGGTGCCATGGCAAAGGGCAAGATGGAGGATTCACAACAGGGATGTTGTTATACTATATCATCTATATGGCCTGTCCTGATTTGTGGACTTTATGGACAGTTTTGATTGCAGAGGAGGCAGTCTCAACTGGTGTTGTAGAATGTTTTGGCATAATGACTGAAGCCAGGATGAATCGACTGCAGAAAAATGTGATGGCGATAGATAAGATGAAAGGCTTGGCTCAGGATTCATACTTTTTGGATAGTTATCTTGCAGGAATAAGAAAAAAATAAGTGTAGCTGCATGAAAATCCTTTACAGTGCAGTTTGCTAGCAAGTCAGCCTCATGATAATATTAGACTGGTTGAGAGTTCAAATTCCAGGACCACCAAGCTGCTACTGCTGGGCCCTTGAGCAAGGGAACTCAGGGATCTCAGGGCACAAACTAGAGGACAAACACACACTCATACATTCACACACACTACAGGCAATGTAGAGATGCCAGTCAGCCTACAGCACGTCTTTATGTAGGGGAGGAAACCAGAGTATCTAAAGGAAACCCCTGAAGCACACAGAGAACATGCAAACTCTGTGCATTGACGGTAGAGATGGGAATCAAACCACTACCCCCAAGGTGCAAATGTGCTACTAACTACTATGCCGCTGTGTCCCTATTACAACAGTTTGACATTTCCTCACATTTTTTATCATCTGTTTACAGTATACATCTCTCTCTCTCTCTCTCTCTCTCTCTCTCTCTCTCAATTCAATCCAATTCAATTTTATTTGTATAGTGCTTTTAACAGTGGACATTGTCTTAAAGCAGCTTTACAGAACATAAGCAATAAAACAAACAAACAAAAAACAGTTGTAACAAAATACTAGGAAATTGTACAAATATTATTAAATCAAGAATAATTGGCAAGGAAAAACTCCCTTATATGGAAGAGGAAGAAACCTTGAGAGGAACCAGACTCAAAAGGGAACCTCATCCTCATCTGGGTGACACTGGATTAATTAAAGAAATACACACTCCGACAAGTTAGGAGGTTGTTGTCCTCGAGGGTATGTCCTTTTGAAAGGCCTAAAAGTGTCAGCGACAGAAGGATGAACAGTGACCATTACAAATTCAGATTTTTGACATGAATGTTAAATGACTATTACTTGTAGAAAGAATCCCACTATTTCTTTTTTAAATAACAGTTTTTGTTTTTCATGATTACCCTTAGATGTGTGAATTGTTCACCCAATACAAGTCCCCGAGAGTTAGCGGTTACTATAGAAACGCTAATATTTTTGAATGAGCGTATTAACATAAAGCTGCGATTCGCCCTGCAGCTTTAACTCATGTCAGAGTCATGCTGTTCTAGAACACATTCTGACCAGTGTTTGAGATTGTAAACAGTGCTGTGTGCTAAACTCCCGAATACTGAAACTTTAAAGAAAAAGCCTAGCGTTCTTGTGGCTCCAAAGTGTTTACTTCACATGCTGCACTGTTAAACAGATCACTTCATTATTCATGAGGAATGTGCATTTATGCATAACCCCCACCGAAGCAGGTGTACTTAGCACTGCTCCTAAGTGCAGTTGGACGTGAAGAACTCCTGATATGTTCGATACAGCTTGGTGTGTAAATCTTAAACACGAATGCAATTACAAATTGACATAGCAATTTACAAAGGGTTTTTTTTCCCGTTTTATTTACCATGTAGACGTCATCCAGGGGGTTGCCATGGCTTAGTGGTTAGCACGGATGACTCACACCTAAGGGGGTATATTAAGGGTTTTATTCCCACCTCCATCATGCAAGTGTGGAGTTTGCTGTGCTCACCCTGTGCTTTAGAGGTTTCCTCTGGGAACTCTGGTTTACTTCCACTGACTTACGACGTGTTGTAGGCTGACTGGCATCTCTAAATGTGTGAGTGCGATTGTACCGTGTGATGGACAGGAACCACTTCCTGTGTGTCCACCACCTTGTACCTTGAGTCCCCTGGATAGGCTACGGGCTCCTTGTGACCCTGTGTAGGAGAATCCCACTTCCATTACTTTCATTCAGTCATATTTCCACATTCTGTACTACATGGAACATTATTGTACATCATCTAAAATGTAACCTATTGCACATGATATTCTTTTGCATCTTCTTGTTTTTTTATTATTTCTATTTATTCTTAAAAAAAAATAAACCCTAGTAAGTTTATCACTCACCAGCAAAGGCATTTCATTCCTTTACTGTGTAAAAGTAGAGCCGCATAGAGTTTCTTCTACTTTTACTTTCGGAGAGTTTGTACCATTTCACTGCGTGCTGCTTAGCTGTTGAAAGAGATGCTGTGACTGTAATGGCTTTAAATTATTTTCCACTCAGCCTGACAATGAGACGTAGTTATCTACCACTGTGCAAGACCTTATGGCAAGGATCTGCAAGAGACATCTATCCTCTACCTGTTCATCTGTCTTCAACTTTCTTTCTCTTTTTGATTGTCAGGAAGAAATATGACCATACAGCCTCATATTATGATTTACGGTACACATATTTTACCAGTACAATAGCTTGTCACTCTGGTGATATGATATAGTAGAAATATGAAATTAAATTCTCAATGGTGGCTCAAGCGTTTAAAGCTCTGGGTTGTTGATCAGGGTTCAAGCCCCAGCACTGCCAAGCTGCCACTGTTGGGCCCTTGAGCAAGGCCCTTAACCCTCACTGCTCCGGAGGCGCTGTATCGTGGCTGACCCTGTCCTCTGACCTCAACCTCCAAAGCTGGGATATGTGAAGAAAGAATTTCACTCTGCTGTAATGTACATGACAAAAGAAAGGCTTCTATTCTATTCTAATTGGTCAGGGAAAATATTGTGAAATAATTATGTTTAACATAAACAGAAATTCTTTAGCAGGTTAAAAACAATGTACAAAA
>JAOTRN010000008.1:16578535-16597445 GCA_028566695.1 Bagroides melapterus
CATTCACTCACTCACTCACACTCACACATTCACTCACTCACACACTCACTCACTCACTCACTCACACTCACTCACTCTCACTCACTCACACACTCACTTACCCACTCACTCACACACTCACTCACTCACTCACACATTCACTCACTCACTCACTCATTCACTCACTCACTCACACTCACACATTCACTCATTCACTCACTCACTCACTCACTCATTCACTCACTCACACTCACACATTCACTCACTCACTCATTCACTCACTCACTCACTCATTCACTCACTCATTCACTCACTCACTCACTCACTCATTCACTCACTCACTCACTCACTCACTCATTCACTCA
This sequence comes from Bagroides melapterus, assembly GCA_028566695.1. Taxonomy (NCBI): domain Eukaryota; kingdom Metazoa; phylum Chordata; class Actinopteri; order Siluriformes; family Bagridae; genus Bagroides; species Bagroides melapterus. Next base: position 16,578,880 of record JAOTRN010000008.1, read on the forward strand.
CTCACACTCACACATTCACTCACTCACTCTCACTCACTCATTCACTCACTCATGTTCACTCACTCATGCTCACTCACTCACTCACTCTCACTCACTCATTCACTCACACTCACACACTCACTCACAATCACTCAGTCACTTTCACTCACTCACTCACTCACTCACTCTCTCACACACACTTATCCACACACTCTCTCACACTCTCCCACAAACTCACTCACACACACTCACTCATTCACTCATTGACTCACTCACTCTCACTCACTCACTTACTCACACTCACTCTCATTCACTCACACTCCCACTGTCACTCACACTCACTCACTCACACACTCACACACGCTCATTCATTCACTTACTCACTCACACACTCACTCACACACTCACTCACACACTCACTCACACTCACTCAAACTCACTCACTCACTCACTCACTCTCACTCACTCACTCATTGACTCACACACCCACACACTCACTCACTCACACACACTCACAATCACTTACAAATACGATTGCATTTATTCACTCCAAATCACAATCAACAGCAGCCTTTAATAGCCAAGTATACTTACACATACAAGTCAACTGTCATTATATGGTTACACAGTAGCTCACACTATACCTAAGTGACAATAAATCTTACACATTAGTACAATAAAACATGTTCTTGTCATCACTCAGTTATACATCCACTCATTTAGACCCTCACTCACTTCCTCTACAGCACTCACACATTCTCTCATCAGCAAGCCCTAAGAGAGAAGCTGGTCACACGCAGGTGCAAAAAGAAATGCGTATGCAAACACACACCCACACCCACCAACACACACACACACAGTGCTTACTGGAGGGTAACAGGACCTATACAGAGGCAGGGGGAACATCTGTGGTATTGGGACACACACAAAAGCCCCCCCTCCCCAGTTCAAACAGGAGCACAGTCTCTCTATTGACACAGGCTTGAAGAAGAACACCCCTAATTTAAGGCTTTCAGCGGCTCTCATCATTAACATTTCTGTGTGTGTGTGTGTGTGTGTGTGCGTGTGTGTGTGTGTGTGTGTGTGTGCGTGCGTGTGCTTGTGTTTGTGTGTGCCGTCTGTGTCTGTGTCCACCCCCATCCAACAAACTGAAGGAAGAATACATTATTATACTCTTAAAGCCCAGCACACACACAGTCACACCAGCCCTGTGTTCGGAACATGCTTCACACAAGAACGTGTGCATGTGTTTGTGTGTGTGCGTGTGTGTGTGTGTGTGTGTGTGTGCGTGTGCGTGTGTGTGTGTGTTTACCTAGCAGGCATGGATCATTTATATTTATGTAAGCTCAGTAGCTAAACTTGTTGAAAACACTTGTCTGTTTTTTTTTCCTTTGGGAGTGAAGAGATTTCCTAGAGTCTGGTGGATTATCCATGATAGAGCAAGCATATTAATGTCATCTGAGAGATTCAGCATTTATTCTGTCATCACTTCAGATAAACATCACAGTTTATCAGCGGATCGTTACTTGAAGCACGAGTGAAGCCTGAAGCACTGAAGAAATGAATGCTTCAACTGGCTTGTTACATTTCTACTGAGACTAAACACAAACAGCGATGATGATGGTGACAGAAAACATAAACGTTTCTTTATAAACCACTTCATATTCCAAAAAGCTTCGCTACTGCAGAATTCTGTTTGACTGCGTAATAATGACAGCAGTGAGAAGGCGCCTGAGCAGAGCTATCGGTGTGAAGATGAGTGACGACTGTGACTGAGTTGACTGTGTAACTCTGAGTGATGACAGCGATGGGATTTTGACAGTGATTTGAAGTCAGAACACATTTTGCTAGATTTGATGATGTTAACCTCACAGTCTAAAAGCGTTCACACCAACACCATCACACAAGAGGGGTATCTAGGGGCAATACAATCCTAGCGGCATTTTTTTTTTTTTGAAAGGTGGCAATAAAAAAAAGAAACTGAAAGAATCCCAGATAGGCACAGGAGGAAAATGCTCAGACATACATAGACAGTAATCCGAGTTCAGGGTAAAAACTGGGGATCCTGAAATAATTATCAATTATGAACGCTTCTCCACATGTCCCAGCTTTCATTCTTTGTGATTTAGGGGTATAATTTGGAAGAAACTGTAAATGGAGCAACTGTAATTTCTTTAAAAGCTAACTTTAGCTGTCTTCCACCTACGACCAATGTTTTGAATTGTACACCATCTGTACACGGCTCAAAAGATACACAGTGTCATAGGCAATAATTACTCACAAGGCAACGTATAATCGCTCAAAAGAAGTTTTGTCCTGAACGTTGTTAGTATTAGTAGTGGTAGTTATTTTCTCATCAAAACACTGATCCGTTCTTTATTTGAATTCATATTCTGCATCGTCACCGCATATGTCATGTTTAAATGCTGTTGTGAAAATGATTGAGTCGCTGAATTTCAGTGCTGGAACTAAACCCAGTACCAAGAACCAACCAGAACTGCTGTTTGTGCTTCAATATGGCCCTCATTATGATAGATGTTTGCAGCATGGAGCCTAAAAGTCTGAGCTTCTATCGTTCTTGTGTCTAAACGCAAAAGCTTCACATATCTTTTTTTTTTTACATAAGAGCATCAGCCAGCATACAGCAGTTCAGTGTATTGACACATAACTGCAAATTCTCCATGCAATACAGCATGCAAATGAGGACACAGAAATTAGCTCATGCTTGAACAGACACAATCAATAATTAGCAGCTTGATGGTCCCCAAGCCGCACCGCCTCGCCTGCCTCGGCATCCCTAATGATCTCTTGAAGTATATACCGCTGGAGTCGTCCATCAAACCCAATGAGACACAAAATAGGACAGAGGCTGCTCGCAGGCATTTTGCTCGACAACCGTCTAGGAAGAACCTCGAGTGTGCAGCATCCACTCCACAGCACACACAAAAATAGGCATCCTTCACTCCAGTGTAGAGCAGCTGTTTTAGGGAAGGTTGTGACAGTGGGTGGCAGCTCTGCAAATGGGTTGTGAGAGCTCTTCAGTCAGTCGCTATGAAAAGACGGTCACGGAAAGAGTGACACACACCGGCTGAGGGAAAATTTATCTTGTGAATATGAGACAGGGGACCTGACAGACAACTCCATAGAGAAAGGAAGAAAAAAAATAATACTTTTATTTTACAACCAGAGACTCCGTTATGCTTCTAATCAGAGGATTTGAAAACCATTAAGGCAAGGAATTCATCTCTGTGTTTTCCCCACTGCCTTATTTAGGTTTCTCAGCATGCAGCGTCATGGGCGCAAACTCCGCTGTGTGTAATTGTCTATGAAGTGTTGATGATAACAACGACTGTCACTCAAATGACGGTAATAAGAGTGAGTCCTCTTCGATAAACATGTGCAAGCTGTCAGGTGCAGACAGTCAAGGGTTAAATACGTCACGCAGCCAAAGCGCACACTGGAGCAATTAAATGCTGCCTGTTCTAACCTCCTGACCCTTAGGGAGCCATGGCACAGCTGGGAGATATTGGGAAAGAGTCAAAGCCATGACTTCTCTAAGAAGAAGAATGAGAGGGCAGGGGGGTATAATTCGACACAACAGAAGCCCAAATGCCTGAGGGTGTTATCACAGCAACCAGTTCACACCCGCAACCATTTACAGTGTTCTGGAGAGAGAGCAGAGACTCGGACCCGTGTGTCCAAAGCTACCTCTACGGTCCTGGCTTCACAACATGTCTTGGTACACCAAGCCCTCAAATCAATCTATTAGAATCAAAAATGAACATTTTTTTATTACTTCTTCAATGCTCTGCTCCCCATCTCCACTCAGGCCATCTATGATAACAGTACTATTAGCTCTATAGATCAATGTGTTTTTATTTTCTCCAGCCTGCACCACCCCTCCCCACAGCCACGTCCTATAACAATGCGTGGACAGTATTGGGTATAGGGAAAAAAAAAAAACTGAATTACTTTATCTCTCCTCCCAAGGGAGGCCTGTGCAAGAAAAGTTGATTTGCAGCTGCACAATAGCAGTCCTTATCCTCTCATCTTCACCTCTCGCTCAGTCCAGAATGAAGAAGCCAATCATAAAGGCAGCGGCGGAAGAAGAGGAAGAAGATGAAGACAAAAAAAAAAAAAACAATTACGATTTTGCTGAAATGAGGGCGAGGAGGTCAAGGAAGAGACTCTGAGAAATAACCAGAGCACAGGAGACAGAGGAAGAGAGTCAGACCGCCATCTCCACTCCCCACCAATCATCATCAACTGTCTTTATGTTCAGCCTCCTGTCCTATTATACACACACACACACACACACTCACATATACCATGCATAAACACATACACACACAGTTGAGCAGCCATTAGACGTGCTCTAATTGCTTCACCAATAGCTGGGACTGAAGGTCACGAACACGTTCATTTAGAATACAGTTAGCAGACCTAATTGAGGCTTTACACAACAGCCTGACATACGGGTGTTTGTTATTGTTCCTGTGTGACCCGGTTCAGATAAACCGGGTCACGACCGACAGATGTTTAGGATTAGATGTTACCTGAAGTCTCTCTCACCTGCACACTAGTCATTTTTCTGTTACTGCAACAGCAGACAATCAGGGGACTTTGGTATAATCACATATTCCACAAGCTTTACAGCACTTTAGGCATTGTCCACAATGATGTTTTTGTTTTTTTTTTACTTCCTGCTACCAGCATGAATATTTTCACTTGGGGATGATTAAAGGTAAATAGGTTAACAAGCGAACAATACGATTAATCAGCTTCCATTTTTGTGCTCGTTTTAAAATCAGTTTTTCCTCATTTACTAATCCGATGATCATCTCTGCAGATGTAACGAAACACATTCGCTCTCCTTTTTTTTGCCGTCCGTTCTGTAAACCGTAAAAAATGCAAGGATTATTAAAACAAGAAAGTCTGGTTTCTGTGTTTGCGTGAGAAATCAGTATTTTTTTTCTCTCTCGCACTACTGGCCGTTCGTCTGCTCTTGACTGATTGATGGGAATAATTGATTCATCGATTGCTCTAGAGAGGATGTCTGCTGAACTCCTTCTGTGTCCAGATCAGAAATCATTTGGCCTGGAGAGACAAAATGGAGGCATATGGATTCACCTGCTCGATTAGATTAGCTCCCCTCTTTCTGCAGGTGACCCCGAGCTGTCAGAGCGCCCGGGCATTACAAATGTACGCCACTCACCGCAGACCCGGCTAAACACTGTTTGACTTTGCTTCATTTGGATTAATTGAGTTCATTTCACAATTAACCTCAAAGAGGATAAGAGTCGACCTCTGATATTGATCATGCTCAACATGTTTAAAAGTACAGAATCGGGCTCATCTCTCGCTTTCCTCCATGACCAGTGCATTCAAAGTCACGATCATGACCTTCATCATTTTCTGAAGATTTGTTTTAATGTAGTGCCAAATGTCATGATAATATTTCTGTTTCATTTTCTAGCTTATACCACCCACCCACAACATTACTACAATCAGAACAAAGATACATATATCTATTTTTTTTTTATTTACGGCACTCGGCGGCAGACACCCTTATCCAGAGTGACGTACATTTTAGCCCTTTTTATACAACTGAGCAACTGAATGTTAAGGGTCTTGCTCAGTGGACCTGGGATTCAAACTCAAAACCTTCCAATTGGTAAGCCAACACCTTAACCCGCTAAGCTACCACATCCCCCATGGTAGTGTAACATGCAACAACTCAACAAGCAACCGCGTAACTGATTTTATTATTAAAACTTTCTGACCATACACGTACGTTAAACTTTTCACTGTATATTTGGGTTGTTCTTTGGGTTCTTTCCTTTCAGGAGAACATTACTGTGTTAAAACATAAAAGTCAGGCAATTAAACCATATGATCTGAAATTATATTACAGTTCCATACTATTATAATGAAACATTCTTAGAAAAATCCTACATTTATAGAAAGTTGTGAATGACAATTTATTTAATAGCTAAACCGCCTCTGTCTGTTCTACAGGAATTATTCTGTGAAGCTGATATGACAGGCATGAACACTCACACACTCACACACACACACACACACACACACACACACACACACACATGAAAACAATCTTTTATGTTTCAGGGTGTTTTGTTTTGCTTTTTTACTAGGAGCACATTTTGAAGAATGAGAATGCTTTTTCTGGTCCTGCTGGAAGGTTGCTGGGAGTTAAAGCTGACAATAAGGAAACACTAAACTTAATGAACCAGAGGTCCAATTGTAGACTTCAACAAGGTTTCCAGCATACTTAAAGACAAAGACCTCAGTTAAGGGCCGCATTAGGGCTGAGATGGTATGTGGAGTGTGTGTGTGTGTGTGTGTGTGTGTGTGTGTGGTTGCTCAGTGTGGATCCTTTATTTTCAATATATTTTTGATTATTTGACTTCAGTAGCTGCTTTGTTAAACTAAAAACATAAGCAAACTGGAAATTCCCAGTTCAAACAGAACACAGAATGCTATGCTACCTTGAATACAAGATTTGTTGCTGTATGATAAAAGCCATTATTATCTCTCTACAGGTCAAGAGCAAAAAATCAAGGTGTCACATCTCTCTATATAATTTTCCCTCCTCCATGCAAGCCTAGAGATCAAATAACTCTGAGTGACAGTTATGAATATCACTCAATCAAATGAAAGAATAATGGAATATTGAATTTTGGAAACATCAGCATTAATAAACACAGGCTTCTGCTATTGATCTCTTCACATGGAGCATCCTGTATGATCGCTAGACTGTTTCTCTCTAATGAAAACAGAATAACGAGGTGAGATTTAATGCATCCAGCATCGTATTCGCTGACTCAAGTCATCTGTTCCTAATTAAGTTGAAGAAACCAACGCTTGACCGTTTGACTGTATGGTCGGGATTCGTGTGTGCTTCTAGAAAATCAATAGCTCTGGCTGCTACATTTACATGTACACGTACAGCTGTTAGAGTGTCTGGCTCCGAGCTCAGAGTAGTAAGTTAGAGCCGTATTATTGCTCACCCGACTCATTTTACCTTTATCTCCGGTATATTATGACATTTCGACCCCATCGCCAATTGACAAAGTACATTAGGAAGAAAAGCAAATGCTCCAGTCACTTCCACACCCCACAAAACTGTTAGACTTATGAGAGCACGATGACAATAAATCAAATATCCATAACAATAATAAACCAGCGAGATTAACGGCTTATTAATATCGCGACACTGCTTTCATTTGTGGTTTAAATTTACCACAAAAACAATAAAGCTTCGCAGGGTGTTTATTAGCTTCGAAGATCTAAATGTCACCTCCTAGTTTATACAGGCCAATAAATTGGGCTCAGACAAAGCTTAGCTCATTTTTACAATGAATCAGTTCAACTGCTGAATTTTATCTGGGTGCGGATTTTAATAATCCGGGTTTATTTGTATATTAATAAAGAACGTTAATTTAAAAATACGCTCGAATAAGATAGCGGCAATATTTATTAATCATCAATCAGTGAAAGAAATGAAAATAAAAAGGTTTACCACTGCTCCAGTCTTCTCGTTCATTACTCTGAGCAATCGTCCTCGGCAAACAGACATTTAAACGCACTATATATTCCATTGTAAATTACAAGGCGTAATTGTACACTAGAAAAATCTCAGCCTTCTATTTGAGCGAAGTACACACAGATGGCTCTTCCATGTCAGATAGAAGACTTACAATTATTTCAGGCTCCCATGTCAATTTCACTTGCATTTATTTTACAAACAGCTATTTGAATATGTCATATGTCATATTTTATTTCATGTGCAAAGCTTGTAATCATGTCTTTTCTATCCTGGCAGAACAGAAGATGCCCCCATATGGGACTGGCAGGGTGGACAGGCATCACCCTTTTCTCAGCAGGTAAATGCTAGCTGTCGAGGTTCCTTTTGCTAATTAGCTATCTCTGCCTGTCACCCAAATGCCTTCAGGAAGACTCATATTAATGCACTCAACACCCCCTCACACACCCACACTTACATCAGGTGAGCCAAAATGAGACAGCTGAGTGAGTTTGGTCATTAAGAAAATGGGTTGTATTCATGCGTGATGGTTTGTGGTCAGGGTCTACATGGGTAAAGAGGTTTTTGTTTGTTATTGTTTTTTTTTTTCTAATCATTATTTCAAACGGAAAAAGAAACGCAAACAATGTCAGTCACATTACATTAACATGTTTCATTCTGGGGCACGTAGAATAAAGCCAGGGTTTATTATTTCAACATTTGTGTTCCAGCACAAATGAAGGCACAGGTTATATTTGACCTTAAACAAGATTTAGACTAGAATAAATTTAAATTTTATCAAAAAATAAGGATCAGTTGTAACTCGGGCTGGGTATCACGTTAACATTAACGAACACAATTATTTTATCGGTCATTAACTCCATTTTTGAAAATTATTAATATTATTTAGAAAGTCCGTTGCTCACTGGCTCTGAATACACATACAGACAAACCATTGGTCACAGGAGGGGTGGGATGTTGATCAGTACTGGTTTAGGATAGTCGTTATCATGTGTCTCAACCAATGAGAGCATTTGGGGGTGGAGCTAAGATTGCCTCAGCGCTCACGCAACCTGAAACAGAAAAGAACTAGCATTAAAACGGAAAAAGATACCGAGCTTGTACATGGACATTTTCATTTTAAATCTTTTCAACACGGTGAAATTGATAGAACCAAAGTTATTTGCAACCACTGAATTTTCTTCTCACTGGAGAACTTCATTATGTTTAAGTTACTGTTACTATGTAAAGGGAAACTACTATGTAAAGGGAAAAAAAAAAACACTTTTATTTGTTTATATGTGTATGATCATATAGCAGTACTGTTTTGTTTATATAACAGTACTAAAATAAAAATGTGCAATACATTTCTTTTGAATATTGGATATTGTGCATAACAATCAATCGATGATTATGTGATGATTTTCTTCAAAATCTAAATCGTTGCCCAGTACTAGTTGTAAGATAACACTGCATACTGGTCTGAACTGTCAATAATTTTGATCAAATATTCATAACATGTATATTATCGACGCTCTAGGGGTCAGCATGAAAGCAGACCCTATTTTTTTTAAAAAAAAAAAAAAACATCCTCCTAATTTTTTGTCAATTTTTTCTTGACAAAAATCGCGGCATCATGATCAGCTCGTTATTCCTGATTGTCACAGTGTGATATTATTTGTACTATATGTAGATATCTAGTGTAGTGATTTTTGTCCCTGCTGGAGGCCACTGTGCCAGCAGACTGATAAGGTGATTCCAAACATCTCTATCACCAGCCACAGCTTCCAGCTCCTCCTGGGAATCAGCAGACCTTCCCAAGCTTTATAAGATTCAATCTCTCCAGCAGGTCTCCATCCAGTGGGAGATGGGAAGCGACCAGGGGACATCTGTCTGGATTTGAAGCAGTACTTGGTTCTACACTGAGGCTCTTCCAAATTGCTGAACCTAAACCTTCAGTGCCTGCACTCACAACCATATTGTTTGAGTCACTCACTGAAGATTGTAAATTTACTGGTAAACAGTGTGTTTCATCCATAAACCGAGCTCCTGCTTCAGCTCCACAGACCAGTACAGTACAGTACATGTAACACGGCTGAGTCTGGCAAGATCCATTTGTCAATCTCACACTCTATTATTCTAAGAATGTACCGTGTATAATTACAGTCATTTTTTAATAACAACTCATATATCACGCTCAGGCTTTATTCCTGCTCGTTCAGCTGATCTTTCTATAGGAGATTAAACCTCTTCTTTCCTCTGCATATGAATCAGTCTCATTTCTAGGGTTTGGATAAAGGAAAGGAACATATGCAATCCATTTCCGTGTGTACGCTTTAGTGTCACTGCTCGACTTCAAGATCTTCTCATTATCTTTTTATCACAAGATATGGCGGCTAGTCATAGCTGACAATGCTCTGCGGGTTTAATAATTGGTTGCAGCTGAGAAATTGGTGATACTGACACACATATCATGCCTATCCTCATAGACAATAATGTTTAATAGAACTGCAGTACTGGCATCCCTTAGAGACTCTACCTATCAGTTACACTGCATCTAGAAGGGTGAGGCCAAAGAACCTTTGTCCAAATGAGTCATTTTAACAATCTTTGACTTTCTGTTAAACAGGAATTTACTGAAATAACTGGAACATTAGGATAAATGTTATAAATGTTTTAATCGATTTTGGTGATGTGTCGTCTTCTAGCTTCCTCATAGTTCAATTCAATTCAAATTTATTTGTAAAACGCTTTTAACAGTGGACATTGTCTCAAGGAGAACATGAATATAGTACAAAAAGTTTATTATACAGTATAAAGATTAATATTATATAAAAGTTCAAGATTATTTATTAGATATAATTGAATGTGTTTGTATTTATCTCTAATGAACAAGTCTGAGGTGACTGTGGTGAGGAAAAACTCCCTTAGATTAAAGAGGAAGAAACCTTGAGAGGAACCAGACTCAAAAGAGAACCTCATCCTCATTTAGGTGACACTGGAGGGTGTGATTATAAACTGTTATAAACAACACAGAGTGTTATTATGAATAATGTCCTTATAATGTCATATACAGTCTGACAATAGTGTATTGATTAGCTAATATTATTACCCAAGACAGACTAATGTAGAAAAAAGCAGTTTTGTTTATCTCTGGTTTAAATTTGTTAGACTAACCTTAAAATAGTAGAATCTTTGTCTCTTTTTATTAAAACGTGCTCAAGAGAAGTAAAAAGTGAGGTAATCTATATAAAAATCTATATTTAAATATGTAAAATGTTCCTTTTTCTTTGCTTCCTTTATTTATTCAGCTATAAATGCCAAAGCTTCCTAGTTTTACAGTATTATCACAATATCTTCATTCAGTGTTACTGTATCCTGATACAATATAATTTGCTCATACTGTGAACTGTATCCTATTGTTTTGAGCCCAGTATTTTATTGCAGAAACAACAGCTATTCTTTACAGCATAGTTTTTCTCTTCCTTGAAATTTATTGGGCATTAAAGCTGTTTTTAATGATTACAGAGCTAGAGAGCAGGTGCAATTATCGAATGTTCTGCTTCACTCTAGTCTCTGTGTCTGAGAGGTACATCTTTATGAGGTACTGCATAAAAATCTAGAAATACAAGTTTGTAATCTCTAATGTTCTTATGATCTGTCGTGATAAACATCAGACTCGGTGTTTTACTGCAGCAGTTTTTTTTTTTATAAAACTCCACAAGTGCACGAACACGAACATTCCTAGATAACTATTGTGTATTCTTCAGAAGCACCACAGTGCTCCCGCTCATCCCTCTTGGTGAGCCATTATTCTGTGCATTACGCTTGCCGAGATGGTTTATTGGTGTGATATAGCATTCAATAATGTGGGGAAATTCACCAGGCAATGAACATTTGAGAGATGAATCTCATTTAAGAGACTGATACTGATGATGTAATCAACATGCAATTTACTAATAGAACAGGAGCCAATAAGTCACTGCTACGTTTTTATGGGCTAGGAAATGTGACATAGTCTAAATGCCTGCCTTTAATAAAGAACCACCCAGACCCTAATAAATTACAAACCTCTATGCTGCATATGAGTGTGTGCGAGTTATAAATTGTGCACACAGTCACAAAATTAGATACTATCTGAAATGTATACACTAACAGATAGACTATTCTAACATAAAATATAGCTAATAAATACTATCGGGGTGTTATTCTGGAAAAAGAAAACTGTAGGTGTGAGTTCTGCAGTTTTAGCTCTGCAGAAAGGTTTGGTTTTAACATTTAGGAGGTAATACTGTCAGATCCCAGGCTGCCTACTGAACTGCTCTGTATGCAAGATCTGACTCCGAACATATGCTCTTGCAGTGCAATCCTTTGTCAAAACATCCTAAAGGATTCCAATAAAAAACTTGTAGAAGATTCGAATTGGAATTTCTCTCACATTTTGTAAAAGATTCCTATAGGAAATGTCTTCTAGGAAAAAATAGAAATATCCTGTAGGAATACTTCTACAAGATTTTTTAATGTTATGGATTTGGGTTCCTATTCAGATCTATATGGGAATTCAATATAGTATTTGTAAGAAAGTTTCTGAATGGAAATTGAAGTTGTATGAATATGTCTACAAAATGTGATTGTAAGAAAAAAAAAAAACAGCTTGTGGTAAAAGTTGGTTTATTAACCATTAATGATATGATTGATTAACTATTAAGATTAAGATGTTTACATAGATTGTTTCTTAACACACACACACATTTGGATTCCACTTCATGTGGATTTCAGACATTGAAAGAGAAGATGCCAACTACATGTGGTCTTTGAGGACAACAAGCTCCAAATCAATACACTATTGTCAGACTGTATATGATTATAGAAAGGACATTATTCATAATAAGACTGTGTGGTGTTTATAACAGTTTATAATCACACCCTCCAGTGTCACCTAAATGAGGATGAGGTTCTCTTTTGAGTCTGGTTCCTCTCAAGGTTTCTTCCTCTTCCATCTAAGGGAGTTTTTTCTCACCACAGTCACCTCAGACTTGTTCATTAGAGATAAATACAAACACATTTAAATAGAAGTCTAATATCATTCTTGAACTTTTACATAATATTAATATTTGTATTAATAAACCTTTTGCGCTATATTTCTTATATTCTGTAAAGCTACTTTGAGACAATGTCCATTAATAAAAGCGCTACAGAAATAAAATTGAATTGAATTTTTTTTTTTTTACCAGGATGCCACACAAATTAAAATAATGCTAATAGAATTGGGGATGTTGGTGTATCATTTTTACAAACTGAAATATGTCTTATGTTTACTATTTCATACAATACCAAAATACTTTCAGACCTTACGATTCAATCCAGCGTTAATATTGTATATGCTAAATGGTGCTGGTTATTATTTGACAGTGATGTCTGCGCTATAACATCTCAAGGAGACAATAGACAGAAGATAATGTCATTTATGCTAATGTTATCTCAGCCTGCTGCATTAGCTGTCCCCGTGCTTGCGAGCCGTCGCGCAGAGCACAGCCTTGCACTTAACACGTTAATTGCTACTCCATTTTCCAGTACCTTACTAAATTGTTCCCTGAGTGTGGTCACTGACATCTTGACCTATTGTAAATTTTACAGTGATTTATTGGGATCGTCCTGAGGTCCTCTCTCTCCATAACAGTACGGTCCCATGGCCTGCACTCATGAATATTTCACATGCCCAATTAAACGAGCACCGAGCCTGGCGTTTTGGAGAACACGCCAAGCCCGATGACACAGGAACCGATGGCATCTATATGTGATTATCATCCTTACAGTCACAAAGCCTCCGAGTTGTTTGTTCATGCCGGCATAATCCTCCTAGCACTCGTATCAGCTGGAAAGGTGATATGATGGAAATGCTAAGCAGAGACTGCTGAACCTTCCCATTCGTTACAGAACATGACATTCACATTTCTCCAGCGCCTGTTTTCATTGTGCGAAGATGAAAGGAATGATTTCCATCTGGTAATGCAATTTAAATTTAAATCAGCAGTGATTTCCCAAAACATACACCTATATTTGACACTGCTCACAAAGTTTTGGCGCCCTTGCTTGTCTTTGCACTTTCTTCTTGCTGTGATGTATTTTTTTATTTTTTTTTTATGTGTGTATCTCTTCGTTTTGTTGTCCGGCTCTTTTCTTCCGTCTGAGAGATCAGAAGCGATGAATTAAACAGCAGGTTGTCTCTGTACAGGACAACGTCTGAATAATTGAAGTGTCAGGTTGGGTGAATAAAACAAAATCCATTTGAAAGCTCCAGCTAGTATAATTCGGTACAATAATATTCGATGGAATTCTACGCGCCGTTGGACTGAATTTTACTCGGCGGGTCGTGTAGATTTCATGTGGAGAATGCAGGTGCAACTTGAGATTATATGTAAAGAACGAAAGACCGACGTGTTAAACGTATAGGAGTAGAATGCTATGGGGTTGCTCTCTTCCTCTCAGTGGGGTCAAAACCATCAACTGCAGTTGTGAGCCAAGCTTCACTTGAACCACAGTAACTGCAGGGAGCCTTTAAAATAGAACACACACACACACACACACACACACACACACATGGGCTTACTCTGAACTCAAATTTCTCTCTTCACTCGCTCTTTTACGCGCTTGATGTTATGCTGATGAGAGCCGGCTGCCCGCAGGGGCCTCGGCTGGCCTGTTTGAGCAAATTTCTCCTGTGAGGGTCACTGAAAATTTGATTCAGAGGTCCCAAGGGAAAGGAAAGAGGTGGAGAGAGGCCGGCCTGGCCCAGGTTACTGCCACACTTGCAATGACGGAGGGAGGAAGGGAGGTGTGTTTGCGACCCATTGGGCAAAGCAATATCCTCACATCCTGTTAGGCTAAGCAATAACCTCACAAACAGAACAAGTGGAGCACAAACGAGCCCATCACCACCACTTGTTCTGAAAGGCCTGCTTTGTTTTGAGCAATCACTAAATATCACCAGCTGGCCGTCAACATTTGAAAGTTTCTGTAGAAACATGCTGAAAGTGTTTATGTTAAATCTAGATTTATAACTTGTATATAGAATTAGTAAGAAATACTGTAAAAGCAAAGAAAGTGCATTGTTTATAATCCTGGTATTACCTTGTTAAATATGAACTCTTACTGATGAATTATAAACGTGTGGCAGTTTGAAAATTTCGGGAAGCAACCAAAAAACTTTGAACAAAATCTGACAGAAATGTGATCAGGTTTTGCCAATAATATAATATAATAAAATATCATGTATATATCTTTTGTTTACATCTCTACTTCAGGAAAACATAAATATACAGTTTTATTCCCAACAATGACAATGAGAAATCTTTTCAGGCTAATTTCTAACCTTGCTTAGATGCCCGAGATCAAGTAGAAAAGATAAAACATCTAAAACCGTCCTACTGTAGCTGTGAATGTTGTTAGCTGTCAGTGGAAAAAATATCAGAATTTGATAGTAAGGTGCCAGAGAATAATAGCATTAAAATATCTGTGGTGCTCTTCATCACATCATCGTCATCAAAACAGAGAAGAGCACTTACACATTTAATCCTGACTTTCTTTGAGAATTCGTTAAAATTAGTCCGTAGTTCTCTTGCACCAAAACTACATTAGGTACTTCAACATGCTAGTACTTCTGTTTAGCATGCATAAGAGAAACATAAAAAAAAAAACTGTAGTTGTTAGAACAAAGTGTATTTCAAATAAAATCTCCATGTATGATCGTGTGTTGTCTTTCCTGTATAACTGTATAAAAAAAAAAGTATATATATGATAATGATCCAAGCATGCATTGAATTTAGTGACGGTATTTTGTTACCTGCATTTTCCCTCATCAGTAATATCTTCAGAGACCAATGTCCCCTTCTTTCTTTCTGCATTTAATCTTCTGGGCTCGTTCTGTGGGTAGCATTGGAAGAGATTGATGATGGTGATAAAAGCGGTGACTTTGTGGGTGTGTTAATTATTATTCATGTAATCACACAGAACATGGGCAGGAACAGGATTTACAGCAGCAAGGCATGGCAGTGGATCTGGAACTGGGGTAATTTGTGATTGCACCCTCGTCTCCCACAGTATTTCATTCCTCCTCAGTGCACACGATGAAAGGTCTGTGTCTGTCAAACCACCTGGGCTTTAGGAAAGGCAGACTAGACCACTCTCTTTCCCTTTCTCTCTCTCTCTCTCTGTATCTCTTGCTCTATTATCAGCACTGTGTTAAGAGCTCAGGAAGGTGAGATGAGGTTAGTATGAACCTGGACTGTCACACTGGTCAGCCTTGACTCATGAATTCTGCTCACGAATTCAGTCGGGCAACAAAGGTTCACCGGGGACAGTGCGTGAGTCAGAGACAGTCTGGATGTCGCTAATGGATTCTTTTGATCCAGATCCTCACTGTTGATGAAAGCTGTCCTCATCAGACTCGCATATCCCTCTCATCCCATCCACACACATCTGCCACCTCTCCATCTGTTTTCAATGACCTTCTCACAAGAGGAGAGAAAAATTCCATCTTACATCCATGATGTTAATCTTTATAATGTACTTTCTGGTCCTGTTTTTAACCCTATATCCTACCCACTAGATTTTACCTTCTTTAGCACTACATAGCTAGTGCCCTCTTGTGGATGCTCTAGGTCATCAGTATCAACTACCACCATCAACAACAAAACCTCTGTGATGGATAAATGAACATCCGAAGTAAGCTCCACGGCTTCATTGTTTCTGAAAAGCAACTTCTTTTTTAACCTCGGGGCTATGTGTTCACTCTACCTCCAAGGAGTAAGAAAAATATGTTCGACTGGATACTCAGGCAGGCATGTGAGCAAAGTGTTCATAAATAATGTAGACCAGTCAACAGAAAGCATCAGTATAACACATGGCACAGTTTAGTCATCCTTGAAAAAGCCCTGCTCTCGGACAGCCTCCACTTCTGAGAAAAGTAAAGATGGAGAGAGGATAAAAGGAGCAAATGGGATAGCTAGCGGGACGAAAAGAAAAAGAGGTGAGATTGTGAAAAGTAAAAAAAAAAAGAGGAGAGATTTGTGATGTAGAAAGAGTAAATAAGAGAAAAGATAGGAGAAATAGAGGACAGAACTGATTTAGCCCCTTGTTGAACTACTGTGATGGTGCTTGGGGTTAAAGGGCAAATTGTGATGAATACTCATTAGAATGGGCATGTGCGGCTTTAATTTCCTGAACGTGTTCCACCTTCCTTAATGTCACGAGCAGCACGTTGTCAATCGTATTAGGCCTTCGATCACACTCTAATGACAAACATCAAGCAAGGACATTGTTCTGCAAGAGCTCATTCAGACCATTAGCTAGGCAAATAAGCAGGATGTGTAAAATACATCACAGATCTAAACTAAATCAGTGTCAGAATTTTCCGGTCTGCTCGTTATAACTTCATTACACTCTCAGAATTCAAGGTACTAAATGCTACTTCTTAGTGTAGCGACACTTTTCACTGAGTTGGTATCTCAGTAGTAGGTCCTTCATACCTGGTGATGTAAAACTTAACCAAGGTACATAACAGGTCCATATGGGCCATGAGGGTATAATTGTATTGTCTTTTGACTTTTCCCCCAAGAATACTACATTCCTGTGCATTCCTGTACATTTTATATTTAACAAATGTCAGCACATATCATTATATTACATTTAGATCATTTGGCAGACGTCCTTATCCAGAGTGACGTACAAAAGTCTGTCTTTGAATACATTAATTCAGGTTCAGTAGGTTACAAGAATAAAGATACCCAGAGCCTAAAACACTGTTCAAAAGTTGGGTTGTTTTGGGGTGTTTTTTGGGCGGGGGGACACATACCTCCAACCGTCGTTTGAAGACAGCCAGTGACTCAGCTGTTCGGACCTCTAGAGGAAGTTCATTCCACCACCTGGGTGCCAGAGCAGAAAAGAGCCTTGTTGTGTGCCTACAGCTTACCCTGAGAGATGGTGGAACCAGTCGAGCAGTGCTGGTAGATCTGAGGGTGTGAGGTGCAGTTCTAGGAGTGATGCATAGCATAGCTGTACCAGGTTCCCTGAGAAGGGAGCAATGTGCTGCATCATGGCTGACACTTTGTGTGAAATTTTTGGCTTAGAGAACCTCATGTGACGCAACAGAGAGCGCAGTAAACCATAAAAGGGCATCTATTTCATATTACTACAGCTTCTAATTGTCTGAAGGAAGCGCAAATGGACACCAGGTATGTGGCAAGCGACACCGCATCTCATTCCCTTCCCAGGGTCTAGTTCCCTTTCGAGAGAACTCATCGCTACATTGTAGCTGGCGCTATGGGAACACCAATACCAGCGCTGCCACACCCCTGGAGATGAAGTCGTGAAAGGGCAAGAAACGCCCTGTAAGGTCCAGGACCCAGGAGTGTAGGGTCTAGGTCCAGGTTATAGGACCTGATATGGGTTTGAGGAGAGGACCAACCAACCACAGCACAAATATCCTGGAGGGGAATGCCCCTAGCCAGAGTGCTGGACAAGGTGATACACCTAGTGCATACTCAATAAACGCAGAGAAAGCATGTGTTGTCCCCCGTAATGTAGTGGGACACAAACACACTTTCTAAATCTTTTAGATATTTCTTCTTTTTCCCTAATCTAGAAAGACAGGACAAATAATTGACACAAACATAAACAGAGTGCTTCCTGAAAACAAAGAAGCTTTGTCACATGACCTAACCAAGCCTATAGACAGGTGTATAGAAGCGTTTCCCGTAGCATTAGCCATGATGCAGGGTTGAGTTCCCTCGGAAGGCCTAACTAGCTACATAACCCTAGCTACAATTACCTACATAGGACATATTACACAGCATTTGCTATGACTCGATTAACATCACTGTATAAAACACGATCACTGGAGTAGAAAATAAAAATATTTTGTCCTTCTGCTACTCTTAACACATTTGCTCTTCCAGATCCTTCACCTTTGCCCTAATTTACCAAAAATCTTTTGAAACTTGTATTTTAGGTTCAGATTTAACTCATAATTTTATTATGTTTA
>JAOTRN010000008.1:16704122-16715336 GCA_028566695.1 Bagroides melapterus
AAAACATTCAATATTAAATATCATTAATAACAACAACAACAACGATAATAATAATAATAATAATAATAATAATAATATCTGTCCTGAATGTTTTCTTTAATGTTTCACTTAAATATACAAAACATTTTAAAAGCTAGTTTTACAAAATGTATTCAAAATATGAGCCTAAAATACAATATAAGAAATGATTATTTATAGAAATGATTATTTTTTAATCTGTATCAGAGTAGGTGATGATGATCGTCAATCTCATTACTCTACAATTATTTCAGTTTGCAGCTGACCCTCGGTTTAAGTACTTTATAATCGCCATAGCAACGTCCAACCACACGAGTGCACTTGACAGCACTTTTATGTACAGTGTATATAATGTAGTGCATGGATGTAGAGAGACATATAAGAGTAATTACTCTATAGTGTCTTCAGGGCTTTAGTAGGATGAGTTATGGACCCAGAAGAAAAATTAGCCTCATTATTTAAATGTGTTCAATTATATTCCAGTCAAAAAGCTTTTTATTCCTGACCTTTCCACCTAGAGAGACAATACTGATAGTTTTTTTTTTTTTTTAGTTTTAGATCGATTGAACGTATTTCTAACAGTTCAATTCGCTAATGATAAGATCCGAATGATAAACAGAATCGTTTTGTTAATGTCGTGTCGTGATTAGCGCCATGTACGAAAAACGATCCCCCTTGGTTTGCGTGACGTACTCCGTGTTGTGAATTACTTGAAAAATTGAAAAAGATGAACCGAAATCCTCGCAATCCAGAGTCGTAGTCGATTGCTGATTCACCACCAAGAGAGCAGAACCTTCAACCCTCTCGGCAAGCCACAAACAAGTCCTCTCAGACAGAAATGGGATAATTAATTTTATGAATTCCACATTTAAGCCACATAATTGTGCATGCTGTTTTGGGCCAATTAAAGTGGAATTTCTCAACAGCTAACAATAATTAAGGGATTTGTGTAATTGAGGGCTGTTTGGATGACTTTAGCTTACTCGGTTTTGGTTTTGCAAATGCGGCTGGACAGATTCAGGAAAGAAATCTTGAGGCAATGCGAGTTCATGCGGTTGTTATGAATGAGCGCCTGCGGTTAACTTCGGGCCAGACTTGCGTTAAAATGAATTCTGTTTTGTTTTATGATGACTCGATAGAAAAAAAAAAAACACCTTATCCTTCCTGGTTTTTACTTGCCCTTCTGCAGTGTTTATGGATGCCCTTTGGCCAAGAAGAGGAAAGGCCAGGAGAAACCTCCACAGGAACCGGCTACCAAACGGCAACCGTATTTAAGCATGGCTGACGGAGAACCGGTGATATACGACAACTACGAAGCTATGGAAGAGAGCGAGGAGCGAGAACAGGAAGAGTTAGACGAAGACGTGGAGGAAGAGGAGGAAGGAGAGGAGGGAGACGACGAAGAAGAAGAGGAGTGCTCCGAGGACAACGACGAGGCTGGCGAGGAGGAAGACGAGGAAGACGAGGAGGAGGAGGAAGAAGAAGGGGAGGGCGAGAGGGAGGAGGTAGAGCAGATGGAGGAAGAGGTGGAGGAAGACGAGGAGGTGGTGGAACAGGACGGAGATGACGAACAAGAGGAGGAAGGGGAACAGGAAGAGGAAGATGAAGACGAGCATGACGAAGAGGAGGAGTACGAAGAGCAGGCTCGTCACCTAGGTGAGGCATTTTTGCTAGTGTGCAAAAAAATTTGATGTTTCATTTTTTTTTAATAGATTTTTTTCAACGTAATGCTGAAATTCCTACTTTTCAGTAAAGAGAGATTTTCACTCTGCTTTCCAGCGTGATTGATTTTAAATTAAACAATGTCTATGAGGTTAAACTCAGATTTAATTTGAGCGTGTTTACATCTTGGAATAACATATGCAGAGTCAGGAACTTGGCTGCTTGTTTGGTTCTTGGCTGTCTGTGCCGCTTTGCATAATTAATTCATGCAGAATCGAGAAAATCAAAGGCCCAGAGTTGATTTCAGATAGGATATTTACATCTGGAACGTGTTGCTACTGTCTCCTGACATTGTCGCTCAACGACGTGTCGATGTCAGTAATATAGAAACGCTCATTCACACTGTCACCCTGCTAGACTCGACGTGCTGTTAACTGACGTCTTATTCGAGAAATCTCAACGCAGCAGCTAAATTCATTCAATAATAATTCTTTTATTCATTAATTCTCCTGAATGTGAAAGTTTTTCGGTTCGAGCCACATAATTGACTGAAGTACAATTGAATCGTTCCACAGTCTGCGCCGGCTGAGCAGCACTTAGCATTCCGACTACATTGTGGCTGAGAGCAGGGAACATCCCTTTTACTCCCCTCTTGAACTCGTAAAGCCACTGATTGCTTAGTATGCATCTCGGCCTCATACTCAGACTTCCTCTATTGTTTTTGACAGTCTCTTCCCAAACAGCGAAGCGAGGGAAACTCTCTGAGTTATTAACTTTGTCTCCTTTCACATGCACACTGCCATTTTACAGGTGTCAGATACGTTCAGCTCCCCCTCGCCGTGGTAACCGGCTCCTCCTGAGGTTATTTCTGGCTCTGGAAGCAGAGCATCACATCCTCCACTTATCCCTGCAGTCTCATCCTCCTGTGTCCCAAATACGAGCAATATTAAAATCCCTAAAGGAGAAATGAGAGGTTTTCAGCATTACTTTTCTCACAGTTTCTTTAGCAATGGAAGTGTTTTAGCTTTTTTCTTTTTTGTCTTTTTTCAATTTACATCTCAGATTAAAAAAAACCCCATTTACCATTGAATTTATGTAAAACTGCAGCCAGTTCTGATAGTACATTTGTGTTGATCTTGGTAGTAAATGCCAGACAATGCTAATAGTCATAGCCATTCAGACATATTTGGATTTTTTCCGATTTTTAGGATCATTCACCTCCCTCGTATGTGCAAAACACTCAATAGAAAGAGTCTCGACATTCAGGTGTGAATCTCCAGAGAGAAACGTTGTTCTGTTCCATTTTTAGAAGAATGCCCTTCGGAGTTTATGTGCAACATGCACAAAACATGCCCTGATATGCTGGTAAATTGTTTATCCTCTCACTTTAGAGAACACTTACTCCAGTTGTGGACAATCAAAGCCCAGCCAGATGTTTGAGAAAGACAACAACAACAACAATAACAACGCAAACAATGAAGAATATGAAAACTACGATGAGCTTGTAGCTAAGTCCCTGCTCAACCTGGGCAAAATAGCAGAGGACGCCGCGTACCAGGCCATGACGGAGTCTGAGATGAACAGCAGCTCGTCCAACAGTGCCGGTGAGGATGAAGATGAGGATGATGATGATGGTCCTGAGCACGGACGGAAGGTCGAGTTAAGTGTGGACCTGGACAGCGACGTGGTGCGGGAGACGGTGGACTCGCTGAAGTTGCTGGCACAGGGTCACGGAGCTGTGCTGCCAGACGACGGCTACCCGGAATCTGCTCCCGGTCAGGAACACCACAATGGCCAGCCTGAAGAGAACGAGGAGGGCGTGTGCCTTAGCAGTCTGGAATGTCTGAGGAACCAGTGCTTCGATCTGGCACGCAAGCTAAGTGAAACACAGCCACCCGAGCAGACGATGCTGCACCACCAGGTTGAGCAGCAGCACCTACAGAACCAGATGCACCACCACCACCACCACCACCTGCCTCGCTACGAGAGTTGCCAGCAGGCCCCAATGGAGCCTCAGAGACCAATGGAGAGGAGCTACTCAGACATGGTGAACCTGATGAAGCTTGAAGAGCAGCTCAGCCCAGCATCCAGGGGTTACCCCTCCAGCTGTGCCCAAGAAGGGGACGAAGACACAACATCTGTGGCATCAGAGCATTCAGACGAGGCCTTTGACATCACCAAGGGTAACCTGTCACTGCTGGAGAAAGCCATCGCTTTGGAGTCAGAGCGTGCCAAGGTCATGCGTGATAGGATGGCGTCAGAGCAGGCAGTGGCTCGGAGGGACCATCACCGGCTCCATGGGGAGCACAGCCCCAGGCAGAGTAGTGGAGCTGAGGAGCGTAAAGCCCGACTACATCATGATGGGGCAAGAAGAGCCTATTACCCTAAAGGTAATAATACTGTAGAAGCCACAATGTAAAAATTCTCTTGTAAAATGTATTAGTTGAAAATCAGTGAGATGCACTCCGAAAGTCAGAGAACATCCTAATTCAACACAACAATAAAATGAAATAATAATAGCATAAAGTAATTTAAAACACCAAAAATATGAGCATTATTTTAGAGAAAATCGCTTAAATTTATGCAACACAAAAACCTTTTTTAAGGCCTTCAGTCTTCAGGCAAACTGGGGTCATAGCTAATAAAAAAAACAGGTGTTAGAATGTATGGAAATGTTTATATACAACCTTCCAGATTTGGGGTGAATTTCTTCTGTTCGATGTGAGACCATGCTGAAGTTGAGTTCAAAATAATTTGCTTCCTAAATATTGGAGTACACTTGATCATGGACACTTTCAAAGTTTCACTCAAGTCTGAACAGCTATTTCCACTTTTAAGATTAAGAGTGAAATTTTGACACGGTAGCCACAACGGCACACTTTGTGACACGAGAACAAAGCTGTACTCGCTTGTTTAGTCTCTAACTAACAATTAAAAGCAATCAGTGGACTTTAAGGTTAGGCATTTTAGTGAATAAAAATCCCTCAGCCAGGGTCTAAAGGGGTTACGGAGCAGCATATTTTTATATCTCCAAGGTGTTTTAGTAAGCGTCTTTGCATTAAGTCTTAGCTACATTACCCCAGTGGCATATGTACTAGCTGCAGGACTCCTTTAATGAGACAGACACATTATTCTGGTCGATCTCAGACGTTCAGATTGCAGTGGCAGTGACAGCAGTAGCAGCAGCAGCTTACGTTGTTAAAATAGGCCTGCACAGTAACATCAGAGGCTTGCCTTGTCAGGCATGAGTAATGGCAATCTGCACGGCCCGTTAGGACAGCAATTCTGTCCATGGCCTATTTCTCCAAAACTACTTTGATTCACACCCTCCTCCTCTGGGAGAGACACAGCTATGCTACGTGCTCTTATTATTATCTGTAAGAATCTGCCAGACTGTATCAGCATAACGTTTTGCAAAGGGACGTTACGGTGTTCTCATCTCCCCTGCTCACCTCTAGATACCGGACATCGTAATAAAAGTCATGACTTTAACTTCATTGTTCAGCCATATCTAAACATTATATATTTCAGTCAGATTGCAGCTCTTTATATGGAATAATCGACTCGCTTTAACACTCTTCAGGTTTCAAATGAATGAGACCAGAGCAACTAATGAAGCATTATAAAGCTGGGAGTAAATAATATTAAAGAGAAAGGTCCTCGGACCTGCGGCTAGGTGTTTAGAGACAACACACGGTTCCAGACTCATTTCAATATTATTTTCACTACGATTAGGTTTTTTGGTAGCAGTTTAATTAAAGGTTTGATAAGAAACTATTTATAAGGAAGTGATATGTACTTTATTGATTAAAGATTGACTGAATAAATATTTCATGACTCTATTAATACTTAATAAATTAAATGACTCTTTTTCTCTACACCCTTCTTTATAAACGAATAAATGACTTTACAAAGGTTTTATTGCTAATTGCTAGTTTTAGTGCTAATGATTATGTGAATTAATACTAGGAATGAATTAACTTTAATTCTACTTATTTATTATAACTTTTTATCCAGATACTCTATAAAATTTATCCAAATATCTATATTTTAACTTCATGCAATGTTGACATCGATACATCAAACTAATCATTATTAAACTGTGAATTATTTACTCATTTATTTATTATCTAATTGTGGATGGAAATGTTACTATACTTAAATAAGTATTGCTCTAAAGTTTTTCTTAAATTTCGTTTCGTAATGAAATGACTGTCAGTAACTTGATTACACAACTTGAATAGAGTTGCCTGTTCTGTAAGTTTTAATCATACAGGCCCAGTTCCAGTACAGGATGCAAATAATGATGTCATCGTTGAGCAGTGACACTCTGGGTCGTCAGAAAGAATTTCCAAGCTCGACTATAACAAAAAAGAAAAGAAAAGAAACTCTATTAATATCCAGTGAAGGAAGGAAGGATCCACACTCAACCTTATAGTAACTTAATTATTTCACCCTGTTTTCAATGTAGTTGTTGGATAATTAGTGTCAGAGTTCATATAGGAGCGAAAGAAGTTAACCATTCAAAAAAGTAAAACTCATTCAGATTGATACTGTGGATATCTAAAAATGCCATCACCATCAACAGTTATATGATCATATCTAAGGAAATTCATATCGGAGGAAACGGCAAGAATGTCAGAGTGATTAGGATTTGTAAAGAAAGACTTATAATTTCTTTCTTTGCATCATATGTGTATACATGAGGATGGTAGAGTATTGAGTGCTGCAATGTAAAATTTATGATCCAGCAAAGGCAAAAGCAAGAAGTACAATACAAGCTGGAGTGGCTGAGAAACAAAATGTGTATATTGGTCAGTCAGTTAACCGGGCTATAGCTAACGAGAGAGCTTTGCACAACATATTATTATTATTATTATTAAGAACAAGAGGAAAAAATTTGGAACATAATCTTGATGAAGTAAAAAATTTCTTTAGATGATTAATGGAAACAGCAATCGGCAGATTAGTTGATCATCAAAACAGTTGTTAGTATCAAAGTGTGCGAGCACTCATGAGAGCAATCATAATTAATCATGAATAAGCAATTAACTAAACTTTTTAACCAAAAAGGATCAGAGTGCCTATGATGCTAAACAAAGAATTTCTTCTAAATTTCAGTCACCTTCAAACTTTTTTTTTCCCCCTCAGTCATTCATCAATCAGGACACACTACAAGAAACCTTTTTTTTTATTAATATGTTTCACTGACATAAGCAATGAAGTATTAATCAAATTTAATAATTAATAGAAAATATTTTTAAAAAATTGTTTTTTGCAAATATATATTTATTAATATTTTTCACCGACATCAGTAATGAAATATTATTTGAACTTAATAATTAGAAAAACAATTTTAGTAAAACTTTTTTGTGCAAATATCTTTTTGCAAATATATATTTATTCATATTGTTCACTGACATCAGTGATGAAGTATTAATCGAATGTAATAATTAATATTAAATAATGCCGGTCGAACTGCGGAAAAAAAAAAAGTTTTGTGGTCAAAACCATTCAATTCTGGTTGAATTCAGACTTTCCAAGTGGTTTTCTCAAACCGTCATGTATAAGCACTAACCATTTCGGTTCATATTACAGATAGGATTGGTTTAGTGTCTTTGTGGAACCACTTTCACAATCCAAGTCATGCTCTCAGTTTTTACAGCATCTTTAGAGCTTTATTTAGAGTGTAGAAGAAAAAACTCTTCAGAAGAAAAGCCTTATTAGCTGCTTTGACTCAGGTTTAGTCATTATACATTACATCCGTACATTTTTCATGTAATATGAAATTCCTTGAGCTGTATGAGCTAACAAATGTGAAGATTTTATTCCTAAGAGCACAACAAAAACAGTGTATGATATATTCACTGATATATTCAAGTATGGTGACAATTTAGCCGGTTTTCTTTATGTCTTCTAGTTTGGCGGGTTAATAAGCCTCAAATAAAGAGCCAATTTCATAAAAGAGTTTCAAAAGGAGCCTGTTTTATCTCTAAGCGGTTCAAGGTTTGGGGAATTAGGAATTGTAACGGTATGTGGAAACGCTCTCTTTATTTTGCAGATCCTTCAAGAGGTGAGAAAAAAGAGAGCAAGTGCCCCACCCCAGGGTGTGATGGCACGGGCCACGTCACAGGCCTGTACCCACACCACAGAAGCCTGTCTGGCTGCCCACACAAAGACCGCGTCCCACCAGAAAGTAAGAGCAACAAGGACACACTGTGGTTATTCACTGACCTTTTTCACACGCTTGTGTTTGTACGTATGCAGAATCATAACTAGTAGCGTTTCAAAACCTCCACGGAGATGGTCGAACAAAGTGCTGCGATCGCTGCTGTGTCCTTCAACACACAAACAAGTCAAACAAAACATCCGTATTTCAGCTTTCACTCATTCTCTACTGATGAAAAAGTAATGGCTTGGATGAGAGCGAGCATTTTAAGAGGCAGCACAAAAATCTGTAGCTAGCATTTTCAAGACTACTTTGAAAAAAAAAAGGCTGTTAAAGATAAACCTGCTCGATTGAATGAACAGATCAAACATCTGCTGTCTGGTAGAATATTTCTGATAAAGTCACTATATGACTATATGTTCTGTCACTGCACATGCCAAAATTGTTGCAAATGTTATAGTTTATTGTTCCCATGCTTAGCAACTGTGCCAGACAAGCTAGCTAGCTAGGAGTAAAATAATGTAGCTAGCCATTTCCAGCTTAAAATGCCGTTCACTGTTGTTTATACTTTTAAAATTTTACCTAAGCAATGTTCAAAGCAGGAACTATTCATGATGCAATATATTATGACACATTTGTTGTGAAAAAGGTCCATTGCTGTAAAAGTCCTGAGTGTAGTTACACCTCCAGACGGTATGGGGGTGCTGTTTGATTTGATGTGATGTGCTTGTTGCCTGAAACGGTTATTGTGTGTGCTGTTGTTCCATGCCTCTTCACAAATGTGTGTGTGATGGCTAAGAAAAGCAGCTTGTTTGTGTGTGTGTTGTGCTTTGAGTTGGATTAAATTGCATGTCTTGGTGTTGTTGATGAATTGATTGAGGAGGGAACTGAAGGAAATGCAGGACAAATCACAATCCAGCTAAAGACTACGTTTAGATTCTACACTGTAAAAGAAAAGGTTGTTATGAGCGCATGACGATCGTGATAACACTACCACTAACGTGTAATTGTGTAAATTAACACTAAAGTTCAACCGGTTCTTCAAAACTGTACATGAAGCTGATCTCATAAGGAATGAGGCTCGTTAAGGGATTTTGGTTCTGTTTATAGAAAATGTGAAAAAAAAACTACAATTATCTCGAACTCTGCACATGTCTTGGATTCACGTCATGTGGAACTGGTAATAAAGCTGATCTGTTTGGAAAAAAAAAAACAGTTCACATCGATGTCTAAGTGTTAATTCCAGGTGTGATTTTTTTTTTGGGAGATTTAATTTCTCCAAAGAAACTGTGAAAAAGTGAAGCCAGTGATAACATATTTGTAGCAAATAACACCTTAAATTTGGGATGTTAGTGTATTCATTTGAAAAAAAATGGATTACAATGGATGAAATGTGTGTTATACCTAACTATACGTTACATGAAAACTACTTAGTAAGTGAAGTGCTAATGTAAATGTGATGCGTTAGCGATTAGCGGTGATATAGTATTGCTTCTATATCAGAATAATTTAGTTTTCCTATAACAAATACCAAATATTCATCCATGCCCAGATACCTGCTAGTATAAATCCTACTGAACGTTTTAGAACAAATTTCAGCCATTAACTTTTCCCACATTGGGTGAGTTTTTCTTTTGAAAAACTGGTGAACTTCCACTGCACAAGTTTCATCTCTCTGTTAGCATAACGCTGCACGCTACTAACACGTCTCTGCGTTTATCTGCATGCTCTCCTTTCTGCACGGCCCGACTTATTTATCTGTCACTGTTTTTTTTTTCATGAACGTTATTCCAACTGTTTTCAAACAGCTAACTCAAACACATTCAGTCTAATTAAAGCCAAAGCTCTTCGTTCCACCTTGAGTGCTCCTAACCTTCACTGTCTCTGGCCTTCTCCTGTCTTCTCCTGTCTTTCCAAAGTTCTTGCAATGCATGAGAATGTTCTAAAGTGCCCGACGCCTGGCTGCTCGGGACGTGGCCACGTTAATAGCAACAGGAACTCGCACCGCAGGTGAGTCATTGCCCTGAGGAGCTAAAGGGGCTGGAAGCGCTTGTTGGTTAAGTGCTAGTGCAGGCTCAGGCTGTTTGTCTTGACAGTAGTAAAGAAACGTCTCAGTGTCCTGGCGTCTTTGATTTGCCGACAGAGGTGACATGGCGTGCCTGAGATTAAATCCTTTAAAGCAGATCCATTGTTTCTAATTCAGTTATTAAGCATCATGTTCACATATACTGACTATGAATGATTTAATAACAGCGACAAACTCTTGTATATTTGATAAGCGCTTATTTTTGCACGAATTATATCTTATCACTAATTCTACCACCGTTAAACTTTTACGCTAACATTCGAGGCCATTTTCAGACATCGCGAAGGATTAAAGTGTATTAATGAAGCCGAAGCAGAATAAGACACAATCGTACCATCTCCTGTGTACTGGCCCGCACACCCACACGCTCAGCTCAGGTGCGTGTCTCCTCATCATGCGTACAGCTGTGAACTCCTGATCTGGCAGACACAGCCTCACACTCACAGCCGCTGCAGGCCATGTTATATGGAACAGGTCCTGTGGGACAGGCTCACACCCACAGTGCCGGCGTTAAACAGGTTGAGATACGGGGAAAAGAAAAAGAGTAAAAAATAATTAAATAACATATACGAGGTATAGTGTATGTACGTATCTCTATGTGGCTGCCGTGCTTCGTCTCTCGGTCGTCATAGCAACTCGGCATATTGACGGTGGTCCTGCTGGCTGCCACTCAAGATTTTTTTTTTTTTTACTAATTCAGAAAGTGTGCAGAACTCTATAGATTATACAGACAGTCTGTCTTCATCTCCTCCACAGATGCTTATTTTTAAGAGTGCTTGAGAGAGAGAGAGAGAGAGAGAGAGAGAGAGAGAGAGAGAGAGAGAGAGAGAGCGAGTGTGTGTCGGTGTGTGCTGTGCAAACGATGTGTTGTGATTAAAAATATGCAAGAACACACAAACTAGACAAAGAGATGTAAGGAGAGAAAAGAAGAAGTGATGTGGGGAAGCAGAGTGAGAGAAGCCTTATTGGCCATGTTGTATTTCTGTGTGGCAGCGCTGCAGAATCTCACTGAAGCCAGACAACCAAAAAGGCCGAGATAACTGTAACACTGAGGCTTCACACTATAGACAGAACATGTAGAATTCTATATGTGCATTTTTTTCAATTATTTATGTGCAATTATTCTCCCACTCATACGATGTTTCTACATACAGTGGAAGCAACTGTATATACTGACTGGAACAAGCCTTATTGTGTGTGTGTGTGTGTGTGTGTGTGTGTGTGTGTGTGTAGAAATGTGTTTGTGTTTGTAATATTAGATATGTGTTCTGTGTGTTTG
>JAOTRN010000008.1:16715436-16730679 GCA_028566695.1 Bagroides melapterus
TGTGTGTGTGTGTGTGTGTGTGTGTGTGTAGAAATGTGTTTGTGTTTGTAATATTAGATATGTGTTCTGTGTGTTTGTGTGTGTGTGAGAGAGAGAGAGAGAGAGAGAGAGAGAGTGTGTGTGTGAATGAGCGTGAGTGTAGATATGTGTTCTGTGTGTGTGTGTGTATATGTGTGAGTGTGTGTGTGAGAGAGAGAGAGTGTGTGTGAATGAGTGTGAGTGTATATTTTTGTGTTCTCTCTGTGTGTGTGTGTGTGTATGTGTGTGTAAGGTGTGCTGAAACTCTTGTCTTCCTGATGTTACAGTCTCTCAGGATGTCCTATAGCAGCTGCTGAGAAGATTGCTAAGGTTCAGGAGAAACACCACTCCAGTGACGGAACGAAGTCCAATCAGGCATCTGACCGCGTGCTGAGGTACGGCTTACACACTCCCCCGGGACTGCAATCAATTCCACACTGTACACACACATGCACGCTCCATTAATGACACCTTTCAAGAGGCATTCACAGGCATTTTTATTTTCTCTAATAAAAATCGGTCTTGTACAATTCATTGTTTAATAATTGCACTTCCTGTCAAACAGATGGAAGAATATTTGTGAAATAAATGCAAACAAATCTTTATTTCCTGTTTCTCTGTGGTACAAAAACGAGACCGCACACAGGGTAAAATCCCTTCATTATCCACGATCATGTGGAAAGAGCTTTCAGTAGAACAAAGACTAACAGTTATTGAGCTGTACGTATCAGATACTGTAGTACATGTATAAAAATAACATTGAAAATATGGTTAAGCGCCAGGAACTAATTTACCAGGAAGAGGAATGCATGAATATACAATACTACGCTCATGTTGAGTGAAAAGAATGTTAAGAAATTCAAGGAAGATCAAGGGGGCCAGTACATTTGAGAACAAAAAAGTGTCTTGCAACAAACTGGACTACTTTTTTATTTATAAAATGGGGTAATAGGTTCTATATGGAGTTAATCTCAAATTAGCTCATAATATGGAATTTGAAATATCATTTTTTTACATTGGGGTTGTATTTGATGTGGGGGCAAATAAATATGGAGGTGTTGGTATATTTTGACATAAGCAAATACAAATCAACAGCTCTGTTTACAAAGCTGAAGCCATAAACTCATAGCAGCGTCTCTGAGCTAATTAGCCTTTCTGCTAGCTCTGCTGATGCCCAGGCCGGGTTTTCCTCTCCCGCCTGTGTCGATGATTATCTTCCAGGCCTATGTGCTTTGTGAAACAGTTGGAGATCCCACAGTACGGTTACAAAAATAACGTCTCCACCAGCACGCCCCGCTCCAATCTAGCCAAGGAGCTGGAGAAGTATTCCAAGACCAGCTTCGACTACGGAGGCGGCTACGACGGCCAGCCTCACGCCTACAGCAAGCGCTCGCTCGCACAGAAGAACCACGGACGAGACACTTCACCAAGAGGATACGAGGGTGAGCGCAACCTGATTACACTTTGACGTTTCTGGGAGTTTGCTTCTGAGGTACCGGGGTAACAGCTGGGAGCGAAATAATCATCAGTGTGCTGCAAAAAAAAAAAAAAAAAAAAAGACAAATTTCACCCATCAGCACCGAACACTATCAACTTACTGGATGTAGATTCTTTTTTTCTTGCTGTAGTGCTGCTTTGCCTCGAGGTTGAAAATATCCAAATATTTGGCAAGCAGCAGTGAAGGCATTATTCTAAAATAATCAGTGTAGGTCAGTCTTTTTTTACACCAGTGTGAGTTCTTATTGAATGAAAAGACAATGGAGGAGTTGGAGTTCATAAAATGTTTTCTAGCCTTCAGAAACAACCAAAAAAATAATAATAAATAAATAAATAAATAATCGCTTGCTACTTCAGTCTCAATCAAGTCATACAGACTGCAAGTACAAATGAAGACTTAAACCTTATCTGTATAGAACTAAATATAACCTGCACTCTAACCCCGGGTCAGCAGTTCCACCATCAGTGGAAATAATTAAAGTAACTTTTCTTGTATTTACTGCAGACTGCTTCAGGATCAGATATACAGAAAAAAATAATAAATAATAGACACACTAGATATATTTCCACGCTTGGACAGATCCCTGTTGCTGAGCATTTTTCTCGGTTTGTCCAGTCTACTGACTGCTTAGAAGAGATAGAAGAAGGTGGGATTTGTCTAAATCTGCTTGGGAAAGCATTGCAGAAAGCGAGTTTATTGAAGGTCCCTGAATCCACCGCATGCATGATTTTAAATGTAGGATCAGTCAAGCAGCCGGTGAGCAAAAACAATGGCTGTTCAGCCCAAATGACTAAAATGACTAGACTATTTTTAGACGGCGTTGAAGCTCGTACGGTTTAATTTACAGTACGTTTTTTAGTCTAACATCCCGCCCTTACATCAAAGGTTATTTTAGGGTGTTGTTTTTTTTTTTGTTTTGTTTTTTTTTTTTTTTTCATTAGATGGCGTTCTTGAACCCTTTTTAGCTTCTCATGAAGAAAATGAAGTCATTAAATAAAATTTCATGCTTATTTTGCACAAAGGATAAAAATAACTCCTAAAAATCCACCAAAATTTACACGTTACAATAACAGTACATAAATAATCCAACAATAATTCAGTAATTAATACTTACTTAATACTTAATTATGAACTAATGTTGAGTTAAGGCTTGGACTAATCACGCACTAATAAACAGCTAACCTTAACTCACGTTCTCACTTTCTCCAAGTTTATTAGTTAATGTATGAAATAACACGTAGGGTTAAACTACAAACATCAAACTTCTTCAGTGTGACACTAAAACACTAAAACAAGTATTCGTATAGAACACAGGATTTGATATTTAAGAGATAATATGGCCTGTTAATGAATAAATGTTACAATATTCATTTCACTGGTTCATTGTGGGTGAAGGAGCAGAACCCCGGGGCCCGAGCCATCCAGAGCATGCACTAGAAATGCAGAGAGATTGGAAGAGAAGTGGATGGATGATGCAAAACAGGTTCCGATGCAATTATTGGTGTTTATTATTAGTGCGTCTTCCTACGCTCGATAAGGAGGATCAGCGTAAATTATGAATGTAATCCAGAGCCATCCAGGGATGTTTGTGTACGTAGCCGCATATGGCAGATGATATAAACAGTTTGAAATGATGCAGGGTTTTTTATTTATATCGTTTATATTCTTTCTTATAGAACATGTTCAAGTTTACCCTGACGTGTCAATTCATGTGTTAACTAACAAAAATATAGTGACGTGCGTAAGGTGGCCGGTATTCATGAATTTATGAGACTCAAGTCGTGGTACAGGTTAACTCTTTATTAGCTGATCATTTAGCCTGTATTAGTACTGTTATTGTAAAGGGTTACAGATAAAAGCATGTTTATTCTTCGAGAGATATGTTCAGTATTAATATTAAGAGCACGTTGTTACAGTTAGACAAAGGAAATAGCATTACAGCAAAAAAAAATCAAGTTGAAATTTGAATAATGTATGTTTTTGCCTGCAAAATGTCTGTAAATGTGAACTATCTCTCTCTCTCTCTCTCTCTCTCTGCTTTCTCCCTCTCTCTGCTTTCTCTATCTCTCTCTTAGACTCATTTGCTCTCAGCATTCATCATGGAACATCAGATCATCCAATAAGCGAGTCTTGTAGGTGTCTACCTATCTACCCATCTATTCATCTGTTGTTCTATTCAATTCAATTCAATTTTTCAATTTTATTTATTTATTTAGTTCTCTCATTTCCCAACTTTGCTTGAATTCGATTTACGTGCTCTTTTTTCATGTCATCTATCATATCTCATATGTCACTGTGCTTACTGTATATATGACAGTAAATTTGCTTGTGTGTGTGTGTGTGTGTGTGTGTGTGTGCGCGCGTTTGACAGCCAAGCGGTACTGTAAGACCTCGAGTCCGGCCAGCAGTACGACGAGCAGCTACGCTCCCAGCAGCAGCGGCAGTAGCCTGAGTTGTGGGGGAGGAAGAGGAGGGAGAGGAGAAGGAGGAGGAGGAGGAGGAGGAGGAGGAGGAAGCAGCGCCAGCAGCACCTGCAGCAAGAGCAGCTTTGACTACACACACGACATGGAGGCCGCTCACATGGCCGCCACGGCCATCCTCAACCTGTCCACGCGCTGCCGAGAGATGCCCCAGAGCCTGAGTGCCAAAGGCCCTGAGCTCCTCGCACAGGTGAGCCCCAAACACCTGTTCTCACACACACACACACACACACACACACACACGTGAACGGTCTACACTCATCTACCTGTGCCGTGATTTTCTACTTCTGTGTCTCTGTCCTTCTCAATGACACAATTCCTTGCTTTTTATTCTATCTTTCTCTCAATTCTACCTTTTACTTCAGCATTTCTGACCCTGCTCTGCTCTTTATTTCACACACAAGGACTTTTCTGTGTTTCTGTGCTTGCATGAGCAATTGATTTCCATGCCTTGGAGTTATTCTGAGTTAGTCTCCTCGATGCGGTGTTAGTGTATAGCTCGAGTGGGTGTAAAAGGTGTGGTTTTTTTTTTTCATGCCACATTGAGCTCCACTGTGTGATGAACAGCTCCTGATTTCTATAGTGACACGCTGAATGCGGAGATAATACAAACGGTGAGAGGCAGCATCCGACAGCTGAAACAGAATTGGTGCAGTATCAGCCTTCTGCCCTCCGTATCGTTCGCTTTTATTTCTCTGTCTCTTCTTCCTTTTACATCTGCCCATCTTTTCTCTCTCTCTCTCTCTCTCTCTTCTCTGTATGAGACAGGTTGGATTGATGGTGCTTTTAGCCCTGGTCCAGACTTGGCCTGTTTTCTCATTGGGTCCAATAGGAAGGGTGTGACCTCTCTGTCAGGACACTGAGGCTCGCTGTATTCTAGAGAGCGTGAAGAGTAGGATGACTCAGATTGAGCACTAATGAGAGACTATAGATGGAGATGTAGGACAGTGAATGGTGCATGATCATGCTCCTATTTTTTTCAATCTCTTTTCCTTTTTCTTCTGTTCTTCCTTTCTGCCCCACCCTTCTCTCTGAAATGTATTTCAACTCTATACCATTTGCTTAATTTGTTTTATTTCTCTTCTCTTTTCCATTTATTAATTTATTTCAAATTTTCTGTCTTCTCCACTTTTTATTCATCTCTTCATCTGTTCATGTTTATCACCTCTCTCTGGCCATTTTATATCTTTACATTTTTAAATGAATTTATTTTCATTTACGTGCCACCGTATGTACGTTTCTGTTCCTCTATCCATCAAATCTCCTTTTCTATTGTCTAATCTTTCCAGCCTCTCTTTTCATTCTCACCTCTCTTCGCCATTTTCCTCTCCTCTCCTCTCTTCTCCTCTCCTACTCTCTCCTCCCACTCTCCTCTCCTTTTCTCAGTTTCTTCTCCGGGGTTCTCTCCTCCTCGTTTCTCTTTTCTTGTCTTGCCTTCTTTCATTCTTCAATTCTCTTTGTCTCTTCCGGTCTCCTGTCCAGAGTCCAGAGGAGCAGGAGGTGGAGGAGAGCGGGACTCTGGACCTCAGTGTGGGTCGTGCAGGTGGCATGGGTGAGGGCACAGTGCTCACGCCGCTGCAGCCCATGTCCCCTCAGCGGCAAGCGCTGCTCAACAGCCGCTGCTACCAGATGAGCCCAGACTGCTGGGACTTGCCTGTGGACTACAACAAGATTAAGAGCCTGGACGAGGACCATAAAGAGGTACAGCCTCCAGATCCCACCAGGGAACAGTGCTGCTTTATTGGAGTTTATACGGATGGATGGGAGAGCAGGATCTGCTAGTGTTTAGTTGGCCGTCATATACCAAGCACTTTAGTTGAAGACAGTCATCTCTCAGGTTTTAATGGGGCAGCAGATAAAGCAGATACGAGATATATGTCATATTTTACATTCTGACATATGGTGTGTGTCGTGGATATAAAACCCATGGAGGAGATGACAGAGAGTTCCGCCAAAAGACCTTTAGAGACATCTAGTGGTAAAGACCGGAAGTGCTTCGCTGAGCGATTTCATTTTATTTACAACTTTAATTACTTCGGATTTTGTCGAAGCAAATTGAAACTTTAGTATCGAAGACATTTAATCCAGAAAATTTAATCACGTAAATTGTGATTCGTTGATATCTAGCCCTTGACTGAAAAAGATTTTGAATGAAAACTCCCAAATGACTGTAATTGAATAGCACACTAGGATTGATCGGTATACATAGTCAACGTTATTATTTAGAAGTGCTTTAGTGAGTTTTTCTGGCCCTGCTAGGATGAGCTGGACCCTTTCCAGGACTTGCTGGAGAATCAGCAGTACCCGGGTGAGGTGTCCCTACCCAGCCCCAAACACAAATATGCCCCCTGCAAAGAAAGCAAGAAAGAACTCCTCACGTAAGACTGACTTTACTCTCTTTATCTAATAAAGGTTTGATGAGAATGTTAGACTTGCTGTATAATTGTCATCTGGACTGTTTTTCTTTTCTTTTCTTAAGTGTCCATTAACTGTAGTTGATATTTCACCCCAGACTCTCTAGTTGCCAGTTAGCTGATAAAGGCATGCGTAGTATGATGACAACAAACTCACAGGATTTAAAGTAAGTCTTTATGATATGATGCTTATGAAATACTGTGTATTTTTGTGCTGAGTAAACGTTCTCACTGTACGCTTGTTCATGCCTGTTTCAGGTGTCCTACTCCAGGTTGTGATGGCTCCGGGCATATTACAGGCAATTATGCCTCACACAGGAGGTAACCACACACACACACACACACACACATCCACTCAGTAAAGTAGTAATACAGGACTTGACAACTAACAGATGCAGAATACAGAAAAATACATCATCCTGCTGTTAAAAACTGTATCATCTGGATTGTATCAAGGTTATCGAGGTTATAAAACAGCAACAGCTTCTCTATATATGACCACTGCCATAAATTCCTCTAAAAAAAAAGTTTGTATCGAGGAATGTCCAAAGCTGCATATACAGTACACTTGCCTCCAACACTGACATTACACTGGGGGTGCCAATAATTATACACACAAGCACACACACGAACTGCAAAAATACTGCATTCATTATTCTTTTTACATACACATGGTCCAGTTCTGATGTTCACGTGCCCACCGTTGCCGCTTTCGGTGGTGGACAGGGGTCAGCATGGGCACCTTGACTGGTCTGCGGCTATGCAGCCCCATACGCAACAAACTGCGATGCACAGTGTATTCTGACACCTTTCTATCAGAACCAGCATGAACTTCTTAAGCAATTTGAGCTACAGTAGCTCGTCTGTTGGATCGGAACAAGCGGGCCAGCATTCGCTCCCCATGTGCTTCAATGAGCCTTGGCCGCCCATGACCCTGTCGCCGGTTCATCACTGTTCCTTCCTTGGACCACTTTTGGTAGATACTGACCCCTGCAGACCGGAAACACCCCACAAGAGCTGCAGTTCCGGAGATGCTCTGACCCAGTCGTCTAGCCATCACAATTTAACCCTTGTCAAACTCGCTCAAATCCTTACGCTCGCCGATTTTCCCTGCTTCTAACACAACTTTGAAGACAAAATGTTCACTCGCTGCCTAATATATCCCACCCACTAACAGGTGCCGTGATGAAGCGATAATCAGTGTTATTCACTTCACCTGTCAGTGGTCTGAATGTTTTGCCTGATCGGTGTGCATAGATATAGCCAGTAATATAGAATCTGATTCTGAAATTCTCATTTTTTTACCTCAGTCTGTCAGGCTGTCCCAGAGCGAAGAAGAGTGGAATTAAAATCATTCATAACAAGGAGGACAAGGACGATCAGGAACCAATTAAGTAGGTTTTCATTTCCGAGTGAACGTATTTCACGAACATCTGGTGTCCTGTTTGTAATAAAAGATCAACATGGGTGTGTGTACATTATTATATTGCAGGTGTCCTGTGCCCGGGTGTGATGGTCAGGGTCATGTGACCGGGAAGTACGCGTCCCATCGCAGCGCGTCCGGCTGCCCACTGGCTGCCAAGCGCCAGAAGGATGGCTTTGTGAACGGTGCTCCATTTCCATGGAAGTCTGGAAAGACCGATGGAATGACATGCCCAACACCTGGCTGTGACGGCTCGGGACATGTCAGTGGCAGCTTTCTCACTCACCGGAGGTGTGTATTAAAAGGGGATATAGAGTATATATAGACACATGCTGTTTCTCAGAATCTGAGACGCATAAATGATATCTGTAAATTCAAATGTGTTTCTGGGTCCAGTCTTTCTGGCTGTCCTCG
The DNA here is from genome assembly GCA_028566695.1 of Bagroides melapterus. Lineage (NCBI taxonomy): Eukaryota > Metazoa > Chordata > Actinopteri > Siluriformes > Bagridae > Bagroides > Bagroides melapterus. Next base: position 16,723,684 of record JAOTRN010000008.1, read on the forward strand.
TGCTACTTCAGCCATGAAGAAAGCACGGATGACTGGAGTCGAAATGCTTACAATCAAGCAGCGTGCGAACAAAGGTACATCATATGTAAATGAATTGCAAATGAAGTTCTCAACAAAATGGCATCTTCATTCACCCACAACGTTCACCAACAGACGTGAAGAAATGATTTGTCATTGCGTGGGTGTGTTTAAACAATGTCGAGTCACTGAGATTACATGTTTGGTTTTAAGTCACGTTGTGCTCTTGTTAAGGAATAGAGAACGATGAGGAAATCAAACAGCTGGATGAAGAAATCAAAGATCTTAATGAATCGAACAATCAAGTGGAGTCAGATATGATTAAACTTAGGACACAAGTAAGCTTTTTTTTTCTTTTCCTTTTTTTTTTTAATACCTATTTTTTCTCAGCAATCCGTAATCCGTCTGAAGTCTTAGCAATCTTTCCTCCTTCCTTGCCCAGATCACCACTATGGAGACCAACCTGAAGTCCATGGAGGAGGAGAACAAGGCCATTGAGCAGCAGAATGACTCACTGCTGCATGAGCTGGCTAACCTCAGCCAGTCGCTCATCAACAGTCTGGCCAACATCCAGCTTCCTCACATGGTACGAGACAGACAGACAGCTCATCACCTACACACTCCACTTAACACTTTATCAAAGGCTCCAGATTTGAACTCAGATCTAAAATGTCAATGCTAGCGGATATAAGAAGGAAAGCTGCGTTTATGGCTTGCGAATTTAAAACAGCACTCAACAGTGAAAGTTGTTTGGGTTCCCATGTGTGTAATGGGTCACTAATACGGCTGACTTTCTGCCATCTGCTTCTTTATGTATGTTGTTGAGTTTGTCCCAGCTCCATATGCTTCTGTGCTTAGGTCACTTTCCTTACTGATCATTCTATGAAAACAATCTCACACCTCAAACGACTGTCTTTCAGTTGAGTACGAACATGGCTTAACGCGAAGGCACGCGCTTGCGCGTTATTCGCTCGGGGGGGCGCTTCATGTCGCCTGAGACAGGGCGTGATTGGACAATCCCTGTTTTTAATCCCTGCCATGTTGCTAAACAACTGAAACATGTCCTTTCTGAATATGGCTCCTCAGTTCTCCACCTCCACCGAATCGGGATTCAATCCGATAAGTCTTGGCACTCCTCACATCTCACCTGCATCGGATGACTGTTGGTTGTTTCTGTGCTGTTTCTAGTCCTTTACATTCTTCATTAGGAGTCTGAGGCAAACTTGGACACATAGGCCCTTATTCCTCAAAATCTGTCTGTCGCTCACTTTTTGGTGAATCTATCCCGTATCGTTAAACTCACGTCCGCTCCGAACGTGTGTAAATTTGAGCGTAGCGTTTAAATAACCTGGAAATTGCTTTTAAATAATAATAATATTAATAATAATAAAATAATAATAATAATCAGTATAGTTAGTCAAGTAGTAGAAACAATGAGAATTCTTACATTTAAAAAAAAAATCATCAAATAACATTACTAATCACAGATTAGTGCAGGGTTTCCTTTTATTGCAGCATCTAGTGTCAAGATAGTTTGTAAAGCTGAATCAGAGGAACAGCCTTGGATCTTTATTAGATTCACTGAGTAATATTTATCCTGTTTCCATACAAACTTGGTTGCATATGTATAAAGCATTTTAATAAAGGCTGCAAAACAGTAGTATATATAACTTCCTCATATGACACCGTATGTCTCGGGAAACATCTGGATGTGCACGTGCGTTAAAGATCTTTAAGTGATTCTCACCGTTCGTGGGACAATTAGGAGAGTTCAAATAGAGTTAGAGGTAGAAATGGATTCTTTTCTTTGGAAGGTTTATAAGTCTACTCCGCTACATACAAGCTAGGGTTTGGTATTTATATCTGATATGTAAACAAGCAGGCTGGAGCTAGTGTCCTCAAAGCTGAAAGCGATTCATCTACTGCGTTCCGATGACCGTTTTTCGAGTCTGAAATATGTTTCCGTCCGTCCGCACAATCCTACGCTCTTTGACGAATAAGGGCCACTGCGTTTCTCATGTCCACGCTCAACTTTTTGGCTGTCCATTCTTGTAAAGTATACAGACACCGTTCGTTGAGATCTGCAGCATTTGGGGGGAAACAACAACAACAACAACATCAACAACAACAACAACAAAAACCTATATGTCCAGCTAATAGTATTCTCTCTACACCTCTCCCCTGTAGAAACCGGTGCCACTGAAAGAGGCCCCTGTTAAAAATTACTGCTGTTTACAGATGCCCCACAGAGTAAGACATTCATTTTCCACAGTCTAACTTTATCCTTTTATTGCTCCTATTATTTTGTTCCCTATAGCCCTCCTTTTCTCCGTCACACCCTCTGCGGTGTGTGTATATGCAGTATATATATATATATATAAATAAAAGGTCCATATGTGTTTCTTTATATGAGTTTAAAAAGCACTAGTAAAGTGTGTAGATTATAGTTGACATAGTGTATGCAGCTGGAGTTACACTATGAGCCATATTTACTTGTTTTCTTATGTTATGAACCAGACATTTACATATTACATTTAAATAGTCGGTGCTGGTTGATAGTCTTGCCTTCCATGGCCCTGCACTTTGTGTTTTTATTTCACTAGTATCAGTGCTGATACACTCATATGCATGAGATTCACCATAAGGCATGCACTCATAACACATGCTGGTTTTTTTTCTTGTTAAGTTATCCATCTCTTGATGTATGGAGTATCCAGTACAGTTTAGAAATCTCATCGTTTCTTTCTTAGTTTTGCCCGTGCAGTTAGGATGCACAATTACAATCCTTCCCCAAGATGTTCCACTTTTCCCCGTCTCTTGTTTGTTGTACCACAAATGCCTCAAAAAAAAAAAAAAAAAAAAAAACTTCTCCCTTCGTTGGCTTTCATTGATTCCAATCTGTTCCACAGGAGCCGATGAACGAGCAAAATTTTGACAGTTACGTGAGCACTTTGACAGATATGTATACGCATCAGGACCAGTACCAGAGCCCTGAGAACAAAGCCCTGCTGGAGAACATCAAACAAGCTGTGCAGGGCATCCAAGTGTAGCTCCCCGAGCCACTGCCTCGTTTTTTTTTTTTGTTTTTTTTAAGGGCTTGCATTAAGCAAGCACTGATACACAAAACGAAAGAAAACGGAAACAAGGAGAAAAAGAAAAAACATGTAAAAAGTATGGATATCGATTCTGTTTTTTTGCTGCTGTAATTAACTGTATTATCTTTCATTATTTATGATTCTGTTATGCTTTTGAGAGGGGAAAAAAAAATATACACGAATTATTTGTTGCCTTGCTTTAACGACGATTACCAATGGCAAATGTTTTGAGGAACATTCATGTTTTGTACATTTTTTTCATATGACCTGACATAATGTGATGTACTGTTTATAGCTGCTAATGTATGCACATTTTAGTGTATATGTATTTATTAATTGTAAACAACAACAAAAAAAAAACATTCATTGTTTTAAAAAGCTTAACGACAAGAAGGAAAAAACACAGTGCTGAAAATGCGATAGGAGGGAGAAGGGAAACGTCAAGGGCAATCAGCTAACATAAGCTTTTCCTTTTAAAAATAAGAGGAATTCGATGCGTACAGTGTAGGTTGTTCAATGTATGTTAAACTACTATTTATTTATTTTTTTTTTAATAATACAAAAGAATTTCATAGAGGTACGTCATAGTGTTCAGAAAGCATTTTGCAGCGGTCGACGTGGGCACTCTAATGAAGTACGTGTGTTGCTCTTTGAGCGTTTCTTTGTTTCACTTTCAAAACATAAAACGGATAAAAACGGATCGACGACAAAAAAAAAAAAAAAAAAGTACATTTTTGTGAAACATCATGACACGGAAACCCATCGGTGCATATCCCAAGATTGTGAGAGAAATATTTCATAACTTCAATCATCCATACTGTATATTCTCCAAATGTGATTCCCATTTGGTTAACTCCAATCACTATGGAAAATATTAAGGAGACAATCCAGCATAAATTATGAATTTATGACCGTAAAAAAAAAATATTAGTAGATAGTAAAAATAGCTTATCAGCAATATATGACAATGATTCAATCATTTATTTAGGTATGGGATGCAAAAGTTCGGGTATATGCAATTTCTTATTGTAAACATCACAGAAAGCTGATTAATCTTTTTACTAAATGTAAAGTATTGAGTTTTATATAAATCTTTTACTACAATCATGTGTTAGGGTTTAAACATGAGTGATAGAATCCAAATGGATGAAACGCATATGCATTATAATTTTTACATTAATCATGTTCTGTTTTGCACAGGGACACCTTTGTTTCCATGTTTTGATGTTATACATACATATACTCATAACTACACACACACACACACACACACACACACACACAGAGAGAGAAATGGGGCCCAGATACTTTAATGCAGAGACTTGCTTTGTTTGTCAGTGTTAGAATAAATACATGTTGGATTTACAGGGTTAACATCGCTGTCCAATTCATCACCATGTCAAAAAAAAAAAAAAACAGAAAAAAAAACTGTATATCAGCATCAGATGCAAAGCACATGACATGTTTCTCAGTCAGCGTTGCAGATGTAAGCATTATGGGTATGTCACTTCAGAGTACCATGTACCAAGGGCAGTATTTATTACACTTGTGGAAATCTGTATTTTATTATCACATTCTTGATTTTTGGGTTTTGTCTACGGTGAATCCGAAGCACTTTAAAGTCTGAGAATCACGGAAACCGGAGTAAGGTTTTACAGAGGCTTTGTAATAACTCGGACAATGGCATGTTGTACAGGCCTAAAATCCTCAATTCACCGTTGAGGGATGACTATAAGAACAATCGGTTCCAGAGCGAGCAGGAATGTCGGCTGGCGTGACCGGTTGAAAAGACTCGATGTATAAGGAAGTATATGTGCACTCAAGAGTTGTAGACAGAAATGCACTTGACCTCAACATATTAAACTCCCCAAGCATGTCCCCATTTTTTTAAAATATTGACGACACACGCTGGCATTAAGCAGTATCGTGTTAATGCTTCAGTTTAGTGGTTTAAGAGTCGGTTGTGTATACTAAGCATGATCTTCATAAAATACATCAGGTTACCATGCTGTCACCGTTATTCTTAGCTAATTTCTTTATTCGTTTTAGGCTAGTGCGGCATCTATTTTTTTTTTTTCTTTTGAAAGAAGTCACGCCAAGGTGCTAATCATTCTCATGTATCAAGCATTGGAACAGAATAACAGATCAGCTTCTTTCTCTTCTCTCCAAAGCTTTGTGTATGCAGCTGCCGATGTAGTAACGCTTCTAATAGACTGATAGCAAAATTTCCTTTCATAACCTCTCATTACTAATTCAGCAGGAAAAAGGACAATAAGCACAATTTTGCTGCTCACCTTTTGTTCTAACATATTGTAGTACCTAATTAAAAATGCTATCTGTAACTATTTAAATAGAAAACACTAAGTACAGTATCACATGCCTGAATGCGGAATACTTTTCTTATTATTAATTGTGAATTCATCAGGTTACAAGTTTCCATTTGAAGAGGACTTCAATGAATCATTTTAAAACTATTTTATATTCAAAAAGAAACATGGCTTTTTTCTTATCTTGCTCTCTAACTCTAGCTCTTTCTTTTCTTTTTTTTTAATTACATGGCATGATTTTGGTTGATATGATACTTTTGGTTGATATGATACTGTAAATGTTTAAGATCACAAGTTGCAGTGATATTTCATTCTGAAATTGTGAACTTTGTACAATTTTTATTATGCTGGTGTTAACATCTCTTAATCAATAAAACTTGTGTTGCCACATGGCATACCTCTTTGTCTTAGTGTTAAAATTGACGGAAAATTAACGTGGAACTCGACGCTGTCGGTGTCGACGGGGATGCCTCTGCCACTGAGAAGTCTAGTTTTGCTTTTTATTAATTTGTATGCCTGAAATAACTTCAAACAGAAAGGAGGCTATTAAAGAAAAAGAGCTAACCTTAGATTCCACTTTAATAGCCAAAAAGCTATGCTCTGAATTAACTAATTAATAATTATAAAAGAATTTTGTACAACTTGCTAGTCTAGCAAACTTTCATAGATGTTATAACTTTAATACATTATAATGACATTATTATATTAACATACTGAATTAATATACGTTACTCAGCAAAGCTTGTTGAGATAGTTGAGGCTACATACCTAACATACCCGGACTCAGCTAACAGCGGTACCAAATCGCTGTGACAGCTTTCTGGACCAACACGATCCATCCTGACGCCCTGGTTGGAGGCTCATTGCTTGGAGGTGACCCTTGGGATTTTTTTTTTTTTTTCATCTGAGAGCTACTTTGACAAAATAAGGTCTAATCGGGAAATTAATTAATGAAAATGAAGATGGTCGCATTAACTATAATGTTACACAGAGATGCTGCAAACAGTAAAAACTTCAACCATCGAGCGTTGCAAACACAAGCGCCACGATGTCGCGCATGCGCATTGACGGGAAACGGCTTTCTTTTTACCGGCGTGCCGGTAGAGGGCGTGAGGTGGTCACGTGACCGGAATTAAAGATGTCTGCTACAGAAGAAGACACGGAGCTCAGAGACCTTCTGATTCAAAATTTGGAAAACAATGGCGTTCTTAACAAGATTAAGGTAATTTCATATTTGTTGTTTATAAGTATATTTCAACTCCTAGTGCTGACCTTGGTTTACAGCCCAGCAAGTAAACGCTAAAGTTGTAGCCTACTTTGTTAGCTGACTAGACAGACTCAACGACAGCAAATAGTATCTAGGCTCTGAGTTTATCAACAAACTCGTTTACCTGGTTGTTTAACGGCTAAATTGTGGCATGTACTGCTAGTTTGAAGACTTGAATGGGGAAACTAACCTGTAAACACATGAAATATGTTATGCATGTGTGAAATATTCATCTCATGTTTAGCGTGTCTGGTGTTCGTTTGTTGTTTGGTTTTGTCTGTTCTTGTTA
>JAOTRN010000008.1:16813664-16829664 GCA_028566695.1 Bagroides melapterus
ATTTATTCATATGGGTATACTCTGCATGAAAGATGCATGCTCGTCACTAACTTCCTATCTGCTCTCCTCACCTTCCCTCCTCACCTGGTCTCCAGGGGAGACATTTGACCGTCAGGCCATTGTCCGTCGCTCCCTGATAAACACAGATACTCTGGCCCGTCGGCCCAAGAAAATCAAACGGAGAAAGACTATATCAGGTTTGCCTGACAACGTTCAGCAGGAACTAGGTATGGTATGGCTCTGCTAGTTTCCACCGTCCTGCTCCTGCCTTGCCTGCCATCATCTAGACTTCATGTTTAGTATAGCAACCAGTGTCAAATGCTTGCTAGTCCTTCATAATCTTCGCCCATGTGCAATCTTTTTGGTTCTTTACTTTTTGTTCTGTTCCAGAACAATCAAATCAGAGTCTGATTTGAGCATCCACCCTCTTTTCCCAGTCCAGCTCCATGTGATACTATTTACATGACATCCCCATCACATGCAAGCAGCTTCTAGTGCTTTGCTTTATTGCTTTTATGTTTTCCATTTACACAGTCTGAATTCTTCATTAGAACATTAGTGTTTATTTGCACTGTGCAATACAGTCTTTACTCCTGGATTCTTGTTTTTCCTGTTAGATAGCTAGAGCATTCAGCACCTGATTTCATCTCTAATATTTTTTCTGTCTCCTGGTTCATGGCCTATGGTTCCACAAAAAAAACCTGTGTTGTGGATGTGTATTTGAGTACTAATACATGGTTATAGTAGTGAAAATTAAACACCTCATTGTGTAATTTGGCCAACTGGAGACTCAGTTTGATCCCATTTCTGTATTTATCTGGTTGACCACCTTGTTTCTATGATGGTGTAATAGATGGAAAAGGGTGGAAGGCCAGGACCCTATAGGCATTGGACACGTTGCCAAAAGAAAGACTTCAAGGGACTTGATTAGCATTTTAACCTGCCAAGCCCAGATAGATTTGTATAAAAACAGGAAATTGTTCTGCTTTTATCACCTCTCCAATCCGTGTGCATGCTGGTTTCTGCATTGAAAACATTAAGCCCATTTGTAATTCTTTTTGTTCATGTACTCCGCTATGGGTATCAGCTTTAACCATGCTAATCTTTGGGCAGAAGGGTATGGGTATTGCAATGTCCTGATCTTGGTTCTTAATACGCATTAAATCTGGTTTCATTCCCATTCCAGTGTTTATTTATGCTGTACCATACATCTACATATAAAAGTTGATGGAATAATGATGTCCAAGCAGCCTCTGGGCATGGAGACTGTGTCTCAAAGTTATATGTGAGAGAAACATATATACCTATAATTGAGATGCTCATACCACATATTTTAATTGTCATATTCTTGGTTCTAGGCAAATGCATATACACTCGTGCTCTCAGGACTAGGAAATGTTACAGTGGTCTGCCATTAGGCTATCACTTCTAATCAAAGTTTCCAGATATTATTAACATGTCAGATGTGGGTGCAGCTAATCATGTTAATTAGTGCTCCTAATAGACAAGCTTCAGTCTGATTGGCAGCAGATGTCAGGAAAGAGCAAAGTAGTGGAAGGGGATAGGGAGCTGCTGTAGCAATGCTCATGAATGTCTCTCATTACTGTTTTGCTCCACTGCAGCTAAAGGACGAGGAGGGGAGCTCCGACCGCAGTCTATGTTTATTCCTGGACAGTTTTCAACACTGGAACGTTCTGGCAGTGTGAGTTCTACACTAAGGCACTCCGATACTAAGGATTCCAGCTGCCAGACCGAGGAGGTAAAAATTGTTCCACCATCTGTGAGGAGGATCCGAGCTCAGAGAGGCCAAGGAATTGCTGCTCAGATGACTGGCATGTCAACATCTGCCACCAATATATCCACTGTTCCAAAGGACTATTCCCTTGGATCTCCTGTGCACGTCATGGCACCTCGATTCAATGGTGATCCCCAGCGCTTCCACAGCTTGCCACGGGGTGCCCGGGTTTCTTTGAATGTAGACCTCCTGAACAGCAGTACTTCATCTCGGCAGATTGGAAAGCTCCAAGCTGATGAGACTGCAGTTCACATGAGGAACACCCCTAGGACTAGCACTTCAGCCCGCCCAAAATCCCAGGAGGTGAGGGGATCACACTGGGGGACTGCCTGTGTGGTTTCTCCTCATACAGCATACTCAACAGCATTCATCCCCAATGCAACGTTGTCATGCTCTGCTGATATGATTGCCCTTCATTCTACATCTGGCCCACCACGGCAACTGCATGCGAGGCCTCTCAGGCTATCCTCAAGTGTCAATGGAGAAAGCTCCACCAGTGTGGCCACCAGTACTGAGACAGGAGATACAGACATGCAGGAAACTGGTCAGTCAGACAGCAGCCTAAATAGTCACAGTACAATTGCTGCAGGAACAGCATCATCAGATGAACAGTGGATTTATGATACCCCTGAGAATGTATTGCCCAGAAGGCCACTCACCTCCAGCTGCTCCACTTCTATTAATCATCTCTACAACAGCCTGGAACGCTCCTCTAAAGGTACAGACTCCAGTTCACTGTACTCCATGGACAATGATGGTTACTATACCTCCATGCATTTGGATTCAGGTCTGAGGCCAAAAGGACATAGCATTGCAGGCAGAGCATCACGACATAGTATGTATGAGTGCATAGGCCAGCCAGGAGACCGCAGCAGCATTTACAGTGATCAGTCACTGTCTCGATCTATTTCCCTCCGCAAGTCTAAGAAGCCACCCCTTCCTCCGGCACGGACAGACTCACTGCGGCGTTTGCCTAAGAATAATAATGGTGTTAATTCTAGCAATGGGTCAATTCTTAATGAGTCACTGATTGCTACACTGCAGCAGTCACTGCAGAATGGGTTGAAAGGGAAAGGGTCTTTGACCTCACCATCTCAAAGCCCTTGCAGTGATTATGAAGACCCCTGGATGCTGCGGCCTAGGAGCCAAAGTAGCTTAAGTGCAGGCAGTAGTGGTGTGTCAGCTGCAGGACTAGCTAATGTTTATTCCATCTGTCATGTCACACCATCACACAGTGACACCAGCAGCCTGCGTTCTGACTATGCAGAGTCTTGGGGCTATTACATGGATTACCCTCGTCTGCATAGTGATCAGGCACAGTCACCAGCACATACTAACTCACTGTCTAATGTAGGACAGCCAGGTAGCATGACAGATAGACAGAATATCCACAATGATATTCAGACTACTCTTCCTCCTGCACAGGTGAATATGTCAGCAAAGCCTCAGGCAAACACATCTTCCCCAGACAGGGTGCATCGGTTAACTTCTCCATCAAGTGGATATTCAAGTCAGTCCAACACCCCAACAGCTGGTACTCCTGTTCCCTCTTTCATAAGGTCCATGTCACCTTCTGGCTCGAAGCCCAAGCCACGAGTGCCTGAAAGGAAGTCTTCTTTGCTCTCCTCTGTATCAATATCCTCTTCTTCAACATCTTTATCCTCTAACACTTCAGATTCTGTTAGGAACAACATCCTCCCGCTACCTCCACCTCTGTCTAATTCATCAGTGTCCCTTTCACCACTTACCCCTGAACCTTTCCCTCCACCTCTTCCTCCCTGCAGTCATGTGTGCGCTTCAAGTCAGACCTTTCCACCTCCACCTGCTCCTCCTTTACCCAGCACCCCACAGAATGATGTATCCTTGTGCCCACTCTCCATAAATTCCTCTCCAGAATTTCCCCCTCCTCCTCCCCCAGAGGTGCTGAATGACCACAGTATGCTACATAATGGATCCTTTAACCCCATTCTCCATCCACCACTTCCTCCACCACCACCCCTGTCTCCTCCCACTGTAAATGCACATATACCCCCACCGCCGCCACCATCCTTGCCCACCTTGACTCCAATCATACCTTCCTCTGCAAGCCTAAAGGGAATTAAAGACAGACTCAAATCAGTGAACTCGGATAGAAGGTCAGTTTCTGTTAACCCTGAAGAGTTTACCAAGTCTGCTATGCCACTGATAACTCCCTTTGCCCTCCAAAGTGTGCAGCTTCGGTCAGTCAAACAACCAGAGAATAGGGAGGGTAGCAATAAATCCCAAGAGGTGGAAGTTGAACACATTTCTACAAAGCCTGGCACAAAAGAGAAATTTGAACAGTTAGAGCCCCAGACTGTTTTGCCCCTGGATTCTTTCTCTACTCCTGAAATAAATGGAACACTAAAAGAGAATATAATCTCAAAATATAAAAACCCAGCAGAGATACCACTTAACAAGACAAAATCAGGAGAAGAAATGCCCTATGAAACAGCTAATTATCCTTCAGATGACTTCATTAGCCATACACTAGCTAAAGCCGAGATGGATGGTATGCAGATGGAGAGAACTCCACAAAACAACACACCCAAGAAAAAACCTCCAGTGTTCTCCAAGAAGCCCAAATTTCCCATTGTCTCTGCAGCTGATCCTGAGCTTAGTGTAGAGAACAAGCAGACACTGGATAATGTGGTGGATTCTTCTTTTCAAGTTGTTTCAAATACTCAAAAAGAGATGACTATTTGTGCACCTAACACAGAGGTTCAGGAATCCCTGTCTATAGAGAAGCCAGAGAAGAATGATTGCAAAAGTTCTGCTGAGAGTTCCTCGTGTGAAAGTAGCATATGTCCAGTTGCTAGTGAGGTTGAAGAACCCTCTCAGACTCCCACCAGTCAGGAATCATCTGCGGCTGTTGATGGTGCAGTGGGCATTTCAGAAGGAGAAGAGGAAGAAAATGGAGATGATGATGATGATGATGAAGATGATGAATTAAGTAGCACTGCAGGATCAGTCTGCTCCAAAGATGATGGTGAGTGAAAATTTTCTAATTTTGCTCTCAATGGTCGTTTGTAAAACTGGGTGACAGAATCATACATTTTTTAGTACTTGGTTCTTTTTTAAATGCTGGAAACACTAGACACTGACATTAACTTTTGATGAAGAGCTTGGAAAATGGGAAAAAGTTTACAGTCAGTTAATTGTGACATATGGTGAATAACCAGTTTTAAGGGCTTGTTGAGTGAATTATCATGGTTAAAATGAAGATTACTTTGTATTCAGTTTCACCTTTCTGGAATCTGTCAAGGGCAGTGCAGTTTTAAGGATTATGCCCACCGCCTCTCTGACAAATCAGGGCTTGTGTCATACTGCTGCAGCAGTCATTTAAATGAGCTGTTTATGTTCCTCCTGTCTGTACAGTCACTTATCATACTTCTATCATTCTCATGTACTGTTTCACTGACTCCTGCCAATCCTGATCCCTCTCTTTTCCACCATCCCTGCATTGTTTAGCCTGTTTCCTGCTGACTTTTTTCTTCCGTATTCTTGCATCCTCCTCACATCTGTTCCACCCTCCCTTCCATCTCTCTCCCTCTATCCTGCCCTATACATTACAGTGAAGATAGGATGGGGCAGTCTTCCCAAGGGCTGGCCGTTTAGAGTGGAGGGGAGGGGTGTAGAGGGAGGGAGGGGGAGGAAAGAGAGTGTATAACGTAGCCTACATCTTCTCGGGAGTGCAGATGAGAGACGAAAGCGGAGAGAGAGGACAGAATCAGACAACTCAACTCTGATGCAGAGCTGGATTCATCTGTGACAATGTAAGAGTAAAGAGGGTTATTGGCACCTTTTAAAGTGAACGTTTGCCCTTGAGTATGTTGGAGACTGATAAGGTGTCTGTTAGAATGCTTGGCTTACTCGGATAGGACAGATCTGTCATTCTTTAGCTTGTCCTTTTGCTGACATTGTATATGGTTTGCAGCTGTCATGTTAGAGTTTGTTTTAACCTGACATGTAGGATGAATTAGACCAGTTTGTTCTTTCACTTGTGCTACACGTACGTTGTTTCCATGCATTAGATATCTCCCTCCAGAATGTGTGGTATGTGTTTATCAGACACAATCTACCCATTCTTTTTTGTTGATGCAACATGTTTGTGAGTCGGACAGGCTCTGTGCAATCTCTGTAATGAGTGCAATGTATGCAGTGTATATGGCTGTGGGTGGTTGTTTGCCTTCTCCATAACCAACAGTATGTGTCAGCACCTCAGAGCTACAAGCCTTCACAGGTGTCAATATTCATTTGTGATTCATACATCTTTCAGGTGAAGTGTTCGAAACCAATGCAAACTCCCCACAGACTCCCAGCATTAACGGCGACGTCTCTGAAGACATGGTGACTCCCACGCGGCCCCGAACCACAGAGGACCTCTTTGCAGCCATTCACAGGTACACATCCTCCATGTTGTTTCAGTGTCCTTATCTGACACCCATCAGTTCTCTTCGCAACTCTGGAGAGTGCACATCCTTTAATAACTTAAAAGCAGTCTGTCTCCCTGATTTTCTAATACATCCATCAAATCTGGATCTTCTAGCTTCTTGGTCACATTATAAAGTGCTCAGGTGCAGGAATAACTGCATTAAGAAATGAAAAATAAGATCATTCATTTATTCAAAGTGTCTAAATTTAAATGTGTTCATTTTTGTACATTACATGGTTTCCGAGTTGTGTATGTACAGTATGTTCTGCTTAGTGTGCATAGAAATGTAGAGACACAAACACGCACAAATACAGAAAAAATCATTATGAAAGAAATCATAAGCAAACACAGTTTGTGTGTAGATCATGATAAATAAACTTGAAATGATGGCTAACAGTCTAGTGACTTAGTAGTTCCTGCTGTGTACATTTTTAATTTTATCTTGTCTTTTCCCTCATATTAATTTCAAGGGCTGTTATATTTAACATTGATACATGTCATTATGGAATATCTTTTTTTAAAAAGTTGTATTTTTGTTGTATCAGTTCTACTAGTAATTCAACTGCTGCCACCTGAAAGAAAAAAAAATCAACTCTTACCATCCAATGTCTGATCCTAATGTCTTTTCTTTTGTAGTTTTGGCCTGCTCTAAAAGTTCAGTGTCTTCTACCACATTTCATAACTTGTATATCTCCTATATTAAGATCCATGTCTCTTATTCTCTTTTTCCGTTTGTTCCTGGCTCCCTTCATTTCTCCACTCTGCTGCTCAGCCTAGACCTTGAATGGCTGAGCATGAATGTCCCCCAGCCCCTGAGGTGCGGCCTGGCAAGTAATTGGCCACTAGTGTTTCCCCTCTTGTGGTGCTGCCACAGTGGGATTACCCTTATAATCTCTTAGCAATGGAATACATTTCTGCTTTATTCCCCTGCTAATCCCTCACTCCAGTAATCTAAGGCACTTCTGCAGATTTTTTTCTAGCATCTGTTGGCTAGTGGGCATAGTGCTTAGGCACCCCCCTCAGTGAAGAGAGGACATTCTCTTCTTGTTTACATGGATTTGTGGCACTTTTCCCAGAGTGCCTTGTTGTTTAATTCCGCTATCCCAGGGCTTGCCTTACTACACACCCCACCCCAAAATTGCAATATGTGCAGTTCTCATCTTTGTGTTGGCTTCTAAGAGAGTACATTTAAATAAAAGGCATTAATATCCAACAGCAAGTTATTCCTGCTTTTCCATTACCTCTGTGCGGCAAAGGCATTAACTGTGTGAAGCTCTGCTGGTTTTAATAAGAAAACTGGAAGCAGAATTGATGGAAGGTAGAGGTTCATCAGAGAAAAGTTTATCACAAAACAAACCGTATTTAGATTTGTTGGGCTTCAGAGGAGTAACGCCTGAAGTAGGATTAGCTTTGTTTGCAGTTCAATTTGTAGTAAACTAACCTTCATTAACTACTAATACAAGTGTATCCTAACATGTTAAAGCTGCACCCAGTGCTGGCTTTTTAGGCACAGCTTTCACTTATATTTAAAAGTTGTTCTCATTGAATAAACAAAGTTTCATTTTATCCTCATCCATCTGGCCATTCCTAACTCTCAGTGTTTGTACTTCGCAGGTCCAAGCGGAAAGTCCTGGGTCGTAGGGAGTCAGATGATGACCGCCAGCGAGGTAACTCGTCTCCACCGGTCACACCAACAGGACAGAGTCCTTCCTTGAATTCAAATGTGCCTCGTCAGGCAGGTTCTATCCAACGCAGCCTGCGCAAATCAGCCACCAGCAGTGACACTTTTAAGGCACTACTGCTGAAGAAGGGCAGCCGCTCAGAAGGCAGCTTTCGCATGTCTGCTGCCGAGATGCTACGCACAACTGACCCACGATTCCAGAGGACAAGATCACTCGACTCACCACTGGATCCTAATTCACCAACAGCAGGCCTTGACAGCCCTTGCTCTTCCCCCGGTCGCTGTAAGAGGGTGCCAGAGGACTGGCCCCGGAATGAGGCTATACTGCCACGTTACTCTCTGTGCTCTCCCTTGTCCCCTTCATCAATGCTGGGGCCAAAGTACAGCCGATCCCGCACACCACCCTCTGCTGCAAGCAGCAAGTACAATTCCCGGAGTCGAATCCTTAGCAGCCCAATGACCGTCATCTGTGAGAGGGAGGGCGAATTAACTGAGAGTGGAGAGGCACTGGATGAATCGTGTTCGGTTTCCCCATTAGTTTCCTCCACCCCAATCCCTCAAGACTCAAATGGCACTTTATGTGAGAGGGAGAGTTGATGGAAATGACTTTTTCCCCACCAAAGGGGATAAATGAACTTCGTCACAGTAACAGAGACTGGCTAATGGCAGAGGACCGGTTGGATGGACCGACAGAGGAGCTGGTAGTCTGTCTGTCCACCCCAGTCAAGGGTCTGGGCCATGCTACACAAATCTGCTTGTATAGTAGGAGATATGCAGAGTCACAAGGTGCCTCCTTCCCATTTTTGTCACAGCTGTTCAGTGTCACATCTGTACTATTTTTGTTCTGGCAAAAGTGAGAAAGTGCTTTCCTTTATAGTAGTACATTCATTTTCATTAAACCTGTTTTTCATTCTGTTTGATTTGCTTCCACTCTTCACATTACGAACTGTAGATTGGGAATGTGGAATCCAGAGTGATTTATAAATGGCATGTGGGAATCAGACATGAAGGAATTCAAAGCAAGTCATCCATTTCACCAACGGATAGATCGCCTTTGCTTTGTGGAATGCTCAGAGTGTATTCAAGGTTGTAGTCCAGTCCATCTGCAGTTATGCACCTGAAATGACTCCCAAATGTTTGGAAATGGTGAATTTCAGATCAACACACTGTCATGAACTTTGGAAGCCATGTAATAGGTTTTCCACTGTTTCTGCTCACTCTTGAGATGCACTGGTTGTGGGGAAAAACAGGCAAACAGGTTCAGCACAGTGTATTATAAAGGACTGCTGAAGCTGCACATGTGAAATGCAGGCTGAGAAAAAAAAACTTTTTTTTGTTGGGTTTGTAGTGTGTAGTGTGTTGCACCGTGTTTGTGTTTTGTCTGTTGGTCATTTAAAATGTTCTGCCTGTGTTGATTGTGATGACTTTCTACATACAAAGAGAACACCTACTTGAACCAAGTAACATCTGTTTTGTTTGTAATAGGTTTTTTTTTGTTAACCAAAGAGTTTAAAGTATAAATGTAAATTTCGCCTGGTGTAGGGATTCTGGGTAGCTCAGGCGTTTACTGGACTGGGAGCAATAAAAAGCTTTGCTAAAGATTAGCTTTTACATTTCTGTACTAACTCCTCTTACATAAAATCTCACTTGTGCAGTTTTGTACTGGTTTTTGTATATAAACATAACTATTAAGAAATAACCTCTGGATTTATTGTCAAAGAATTTGTACACCCTTGTTAGAGAAAGTGGCTTTCTTTTTGTAGAGTATTTATTTTAGATTAGCCAGAATCTGACGTGATTTATGTGAGGGATTTTACAGATTTGCAGCTCAGTTTATAATGATGTAGGGAGCATTACATCACTGTTTTAGACTCATGCTCAGAGTCTGATTTTGAGGCCTTTTAAGTCTTGTCCTTTTCATCCAAAAAACCAAAATCACAGTGACAAGGGGAAGACGGCTGCTAACCCTCTTGTGTATGTCTCTCTAATAAAAAAAAAAAGGTGATGTTTAAAAATGGCCCATCTCTGTTTGATTCACTGCCACTTGTCAGCCAGTCGGAAAATTCACACTCATCACGTGCATCTCCATGGTACCCAGGGCCGTTAGTCATGTCTAAAGGTTTCTATGGGGTCAACGCTTATCGCTCCACCATGTCCGTCTGTTCTCGCGTCCAGGAGATACCAAGCTCTTTTTTTTTTTATGGTTAAGTCTTCATAACTGCATTTCATGTGAATAAATAATGCAGCTTCATTAGATGTCTACTTAAATCCCTGTTACTATTACTATTTTCAAAAATTAATTTGCACAGTTGATTTAAAGCTCTTGTTAAAATTGTAGTCAGTCATCAATTCATTAATCTTCTTGACCAAATTAGATTATGGACAAAAAGGGCTCTGAATAAATGAGCAGTTGGGATTTGGTGTGGGATACATGCCAAATAAATAAAGATATGCTTAACGGGAAATATCCTTTGTCTATAAAGATGTTGGATATTGGATTCTGGTGTGGAGCTTGGCCAGGGTAGGAAAGGTAAAATATAATATAAAGTTATAATATAAAATTTCATTAAACATCTTCACCGTCATGGTCTTGTGGTTTAGTCAATCTGATCAGTTGTTGCTCTGCTGCTTTGTGTGTAGCTGTATAAAATTAATACTAATTCTATTACTGTTTACAAGTTGAACACAAAAGTATTTATTTTAAATGAAAGTCTCAGACACACATATGGACTCTCATGGTTTTATGATGCTCTGCCACAGAAATAATGGATCCTCTTAGTATTTTGGCTCAGCATCCAGTACAGAGTATAATTGAGTTTTCACACAGTGCTGAGTGCATGAACATGATATTCAGGCAAAATTCAACTCTAAAATAAACTTGATGACGGTGCAGAGTCTACATGTGGATCAGTGAAGACTTCCTCGCTGCAGCTGTGCTCGTGTCTCACACATTTTAAGCTAAAATCATCCACACTCCGATTCAAAATACAAGCAAAATTTATTACAGAATGATAAATGTTAAAACATTTAATAGCAAAAAATCCTCCATTCTTGTATCTTTTTACATTTAGTTCATCCATAATAAATGTAAAAGCATTTTGTTAATGAAATGATGAAAATCTTTAATTATTTAAGAGTGTAGAATCATAGTACTTAAAAGGCTTTACGTTGTTAATAACACAAATCTGTTGTGGAATGTTCACATTAAACTAACGATTAGTGATGAGTAATGCCTGGATAATCAGGCTGGTGATTACAAACTTTTTCTTGGTCATAAATATTTACCCTCCCAGACTGTCCTGTGCTTTGGGTTGTGTAAAATCTAATATTAACCCCTCTAGTGTTTCTCACAAGACAGGTCATGGCCGCGCGTTGATGTACATTTAAGGCATTTGGCAGACGCTCTTACCCAGTAATAATGTAATGTAAATAATTCCCCATCAATGAATACACTGATCTAGTATCCTAACTATAAAAATATTAAATATTCACAACCTCGGGTAGTGTACTAGAACACAGACTGCCTCATGTGAAAACAATCTTAAGATCAGGCCTAAATGATTGATTACTAAATTGAATTGACCCCCAACCTACCTATTTTAGTCACATGCTAATTCCCAGCCCGTTATCTCTCCTCAGAGAGATCGTCAAGCTTCTCTCCCACAACAGCTCCCAAGGGTGATGCTACACCTGCTCCCTCAGTGGCATGAGCCTGATCTAACAGATCTGTTCAAACTGCTGCTTCTACTGCATTACAGGGCAGTGACACAGTCTCAGAGAAAAATGGAAGAAATAAAGAAAATAAGCTGCTGTTGTTGAACAATATAAATCTTCTAGTGTGGTCTGGGCAGTAGTGCAATAAAAAAATCACAAACACACCTGACTAAAGAAATCTGTAAAAAATATATATACTGTATAATAATTAAAAAAGGAGATTTGTTGATCACAGGGTTTAATATTTGGATTGATATTAGACGTTAGTGTAGTGAATACATGTGGGACAGAACACGTCTTGAATATTAAAAACGCTTCTCTCAGTAACTTTGTCAATAATAAATTTCAAACCCAATATTTGACCTTTTGCCCCCATGCAGCCATTCCGACTCACTCTTTTCCCTCCTCCTGTATGAGCCAGACTTCGTTCCTCCGGTTGACGAGCTTGAAAGGACTGTCATAGCCCACACGGTAGTAGGGAGCCTCTTTGAATTTCACTCCATCCCTCTTCAAGCTCTCAGTCAGCTTCAGTAACTCTTCACAGGTGTTCTGACTGTTAGCAAAACCTCCAAAAGTCCTAACAGACAAACACAAACGCAACTAATACAAATAAACATGTTCACGTGCAATTTATAGCCTTGTACACTGATGCAAGTCTGCTTTAATGAAAATACCTGACAAACACGGTGAACTCCTTCCTGTTCTCGAAGAAGATTTCAGGGATGCTGGGTTTAGGGGGCTCGGTTTGGTGCTCGTCAGGGAGGTAAAAGGACACAGTGAAGGAGCTTTCACATGATGATCCTTCTCCATTGTTAATGAGACAGGTCACTGGGGAGGTCATGTCCACTTTCACCTCTAATACAGAGAAGATCAACGTTATTGAACTAAAGAAGCCATTTTACTTCATTCACAATTAAGCACAATTAAATGTCTCTTAATCCGTCTCGTAAATGAAATCTGCTAGGATTAAAGGTTTCTGTTTGCTCAAAAATGTGGTACATTTAACAATTCCATGGCTGATGCATAAAGCATTCTACAAACATGATAAGGAATATGCTGATGTGCTGACTGTGGGGTATAAAACTGTTTACATATTTTAACATTTCTCACATTAAGATAACGTCCTTGCTTTTTTCTTGCACAAAGATTACTATGATCACTTGAATGATCTTGGGCCTCTAAATGTTTATGAGCTAATCCTTTAGCCATCCAAGTCATTTATCACATGAACTGGCTAAGGTTCAAACACAAGACGTTTTAACCTCAGAAAACATTGGCTTTGGTAATGTCAGCATGTGGCACTGCATTTCATTTAACCTCCTAGTTCCCTGCCATTCGTGTCTGCAATTCAGATTTCAAAATGTAATGTGCTATGAAACGAAGGAATTGATAGTACCGTAAACAGATGTGCATGGAGCTCTTGGGTGTACACTCCTCTGCCACCTAGTGGCAAAATTAGAGCTTTTTTATTTTTTGGTAAAAGTGTAGATCCATGCTAAGAACCCTGGACGTTTTCCAGCTACCATGAAAACTAGTCTAGCTCCTGAACACATCAGTTTTCACCATCACTAGAAACTAGCCTTCCAGTAAAGACACCGATGTCTGCAAAAATATGTGACTACGTGTATTGTTGAAACCATAAATGTTTACATTCTCTAGGCAGACAAGGGTGTTTACACCTGCAAGCTTCATTTAATCACAATATAATATCTTTAAATCGTTGTTTCACAAACTAACAGAAGTGCTTGGTTAATTGATAACCATGTCATCTGGTAGAAATCGAGCAAGTTCACCAACCTCTGTTTGAGCAAACAGTGCTGCCAAAAAGCGTCTACATCTAGCAAAGCAACATGCAAAGCTTACGCTTTTCATTATTCCCCTGGATGTATTTGAAGAGTCTCCTAAAGCCAGTGCTTAAGGCCTCGTCCTGCTCAGTGCCACTGACTGTAGTACTGACCCACTGTGTGGTGTGATAGGTCCGTACTTCATAGTCATCTCCCTGAAACACACATAAGAATACAAATACATAGACAAATACATTTAAAAAAAATACATTAAAAAGCCCGAATATCTAATACACTGTGATAAGCGATTTTGTCTGCTTTGACCAACCTTGCTTTTTTGCGAAGTATATTTTGGATTCTCGAAACCTCCAAACACCATTTTTCCCACAGCCCTCAACATCTTCTCAACTTACGCACCACCAACACAAGGCTCGGAGTAGCAATACTGTTCAGAGAAAAAAAAAAAAATACTCCACGTGTTTTGTAATGCAATACTAACCTGTAAGTAAATACCTACTTAGTTAATTTAACCTACTTAGCAAGTTGGTTTAATTACTTAAGTTACTGCAAATGTCGTAGTCTATACACTTAATGCAATCATTTTGCTTAACTAGCCGTCGAAAAAATAAAGCACACATTTCCTACCTGTTTCCTGTGAAGGTAAAACCGCCGAACTCGGTGGAGTACAAAAAAGTATACTGTTAGTTAGTTGCAGTTTAGTCAGTGGTTGTATCACAGGTTATCTAACGTCAGGCGCGTGAGACAGCGTCAGAAACTTGTGTAATGTTTATCAAACCAATCACTTGGCACGTGACGCTTTGCACGGTCGCCATTGGCCGTGCTAAGCGGCGCACGTTTACGATGTTTAAAAAAAACCCGGAAATACACATGCAATATATTATAACCCCCAGGGACGTTTTTATTCCATTTAAATAACACTATTGCACATTTTAAATTTTCCGTTTTTTACTGAACATGTAAAACATACAGGTGTTAATATAATAATTCCTAGATATTCCTTCACAAACAGAAAATTTGACATCTGGTATGAGTATCAGTCTGTAAAGGGTGTACTGGTGAGAATTATTTCATAAGGAAAGGGCAGGAACCATGTACATTATAAAAGGCATGTACTGTTATTAAGTGTATACAGCATCGTCTTGCTTAAAATCGTGTTCTGTGCTTTATATACGCCAGAAACAAAAGCAGTCTGAACTTAGTAATTATCTTAAAACACCACATTAAAATATACCAATGTACCGTAGTAATTACATACACTACTAGTATTTTTTTTTTTATACAATCTCATCATAAAAAAAGATGTGTTGTCATATTCTCCATGTGATATCTGTGCTGTGTAGTCTTATGACCTGGCCTCATATCATGGAACATCACGCATAGGTTGATCCCTTAAAATCTGTAAATTGACAGGTTTTATGATTTGTGCTATTTTACTGCTGGTTTACTTCCTCTTTAGCCCAAGCATTCCTCCTGTGCTGTGTTTCTCTCTGAATCTGTCTGGCTCTGTAGCCACAGCCCAAAGTCTGCAAATTCTGACAGAAAGTGCTGAGTGGGAGACACACAGAGCATCACCAGCAGCTTAGCATCACCTCCTAAAGAGTGAGGAGGTAAAGTTGTCTCCATCAGAACTGATTTCACAGCAATGGTGTTGAATACAAATGCTAATCACAAGTTTCTAATTTTTATTTGTAAAGAATTTCCCAAAAATAAAATTTTATCCTCTCCCCACTTTAAAATTTCAAGGGGGTGAATACTTATGCAAAGCACAGTTTGTATAAAACACCTTTTCCCCTCTTGCAGATACAATATGCTAATTTAAAAACAAGTTTTTGTTTGGGGAGAACAAAACTAGGGAAAATTGGATACTTGTGACTTTGGATTTTGGTATCAGACATGTGAGGTTAGGTTTCTCCAATAAAGTTAATCCAGTGTCCAATCTTAACATTAAAGCGCTGGTGTTGGTGCAGGTTCTTCTGAAGCCAAGACCAACTGAATAAACAGGTAAATTACATGTTTCCATACATTCTTCTAATCCCCATCAATTTTTAGACTAATGAAATATATAATTTTGCTATTAAACTGTCAATTATAACTATATAGCAATGGATTATTGATGGGCTACAGTGTAGCCTGTGAGAGACGGTTGTTGTTTTCTTATCATTTTATATCACCTTCTGTTTGTTTTTTTACACTGATAAGTGTCAGTGGTATAAACAAGATAACACCCGTCGTTAAAATGGACAACCTTTTGGAACTTTGCAACTGACAGAATTCTTATTCAGAATTCTTATTCTTCTTACCACAGTAGGCCAATTAAAGGATTAAATACTTTCTAATATAGCGCTGTCAGGACGCATCCTTCCCCCACTTCGCAGAGTAACAGTATTATCTGCAATTCACTATTTTTTTTCCCCCGCATAGGTCGGTGACTGATTAGCGCACTTCGAATTATTAAATGTATTTATCTTTGTCTATACATTATATAATGGCATAAATAATTTAATTTGTTTTGTACTGGACATTGAACAACTCTCTCTCTCTCTCTCTCTCTC
>JAOTRN010000008.1:16829764-16850322 GCA_028566695.1 Bagroides melapterus
CCTAATATATCCCACCCACTAACAGGTGCCGTGATGAAGCGATAATCAGTGTTATTCACTTCACCTGTCAGTGGTCACGTGTCTGATCGGTGTATATATTGTTACAACCCGTGATTTTACTGGCTGTTTTGTGTTCTTTGTGTATGTTTGTGTGCAGGTCCAGTTTCAAGCCAGAGTTTCATGTTTGCCCTGATCCCGCCTCCACCTCGATGACCTCATCACTAATCAGTTATAGAAGCTCGTTAAGATTCTAATCCTGATCCCGCTTCGGTTTGGGGGTAGCTCTGGGTTTTGACGGGTGTCCTATTTTCTCACTCTGAGCTTGGGTTTTTCCATAAATCTGATTTCTGTTAAATATGTAATCTGTACACACCCACACACACATAGATAGATAGATAGATAGATAGATAGATAGATAGATAGATAGATAGATAGATGTGTAAGATTATTTTTTTAAATTCAAATTTTTTTGTACTGGATATTTTTCTAAAACAAACACACACACAAATTTTATATATACACCATTATCACCAGCCTCTTATTCTTTTTTTATTTACTGAGTTTAATATGTAAACATGTTTTCCCTTGAAGCTTCCAACAAACACACAGAGTATTTCACATACAGGATTCATCAGGCTGTTTACAGGAAGCACAGGACTGAGGCTAATTCAGCCTGTTGGCACAATGTAATATATAGGCTAAGGCAAGTCTAAGGTAGAATACATTTTTAATTGATCTGTATAATTAGTAACTATTCATAAAATTAAAAATCTGACTTAGAGGTACAGTGAGACAAAGAAAACTGTTGGATCTAAAAGGAATGTTTGAAGGTAGAAGCTCTCGTTGCTTTCTATTTAGCTTGTTAGCTTATGATAACTAGACAGAGTTATTTGCATCTACAATCAAATACATTTCTAAGTAATTTTATTTACTAAGATAAGTGTTGGTATAATTTTAACTTCAGTTTTAGGTTTATATCTTAAGATATTTTAATCTCATCCCATCCGTCATGTTACCCCAAGCATTCTAAACTACATAAAAGTCAGACAAGAACAAACCCTTTTTTTTTTTTTTTTTAAATGATCATAGTGTTTGTTAATTAATACTTCAGAGAAAACCATTCACTGGTTACATGAGATGTCTGAATTATAAAAATATAACTTATTTCCTTAATATAATTTAAAACAATTTTAACAAATTAATGTAAGTGTTTAAGACCTGATCCAGTTTTCTAAAACAGCTGCTGGTCTGTACATGTCTTTTTGAGGCTTAAATTCTCTCTACACACATAGCAATTCCCATTCCACCTCCGATACACAGTGCAGCAACACCTTTCCTTCCTCCTGTCCTCTGAAGTGCATGCAGGAGGGTCACCAGCACCCTGCAGCCAGACATACCCAGAGGATGACCCAGAGAGATAGCTCCACCACAGACGTTCACCTGCAACAGTACAAGCACAGCCATCAACACATGCTACATTACCTCATTCATTACATTACCTCACTCATTACCTCATCACCTCCAAACTGCTGCTATTACACTTAGTTTAAATGTAGAGTCTGCGCTGTTTTTGTGTTTTTGTCTACTGTGTAGTGTCTTGTGTTTTTGTATTTTCTGTCTGCACTGTCTGGTTATTTTCTGTCTCACACTGCTTGCACTAGGTTTATGTAGCTAGGATTAAACTAGGTACATAAACCTAGTGCAAGCACAGTCTCATTTCACTGTGTACTGCTTAAGCTATATATGGTTGAAATGACAATAAAGCTTCTTGATTTGACTTGACTTGACTACATGAAAAAATACAAACTAGAGATTCAAGGAAATGTGGTAAGGCAGTGATAAATGTCCTTAGTTCTCTTCAAACATGAGGACAAAATTAAAATATTCAAAAGTAACAACAGACATCAGGATAGACTTCATGATCTATAAACACCTTGTTGGACATCTCAATGCATTCCAAGCAACTATATATATATATATAGTTTGCAGTATATATACACTAGTTAGCAGGAAGATATTTGGAAAAACCTCATTATAACAATAACAAATAAATCTTTATAAAATTATACTGTATGCAGCTGGGATGTAATGTGTAAATCCATTGCTATCTAAATTTTGAAAAGTATTAGATAATGTCTAAGCAATTACATATAGTTATAATGTTCATGAGAATAACTGCATCAATACATTTAAATTTTGATATTTAATTTAAAAAAATGGCATGACTGTATTGCCTGAACAGAAACAGCTTGTTCAGAGGATCTATACCAGTCAAATTTATATAGCAGTTAAAACGTGTGTTAAACATGAATTACCTTTTAACAATAAAGCACACCCAGGTTTCACCCTTCTTCTGTGGATAATCTCACCTGGATGCTGTAGAATTGGACCTATGAATTGCTGCTGCAATCACAAAGGCTTTTGTTTGTTCATTCAGCACTCAATGCGCTATTAAAAGTGCTTTCTGGTATCACCCAGAAGAGAATAGGTTCCATTTTAATCTGCTTCCTGTAACCGTTTTTATTCTCATGTCATATTAGGTAGCGTTTCAATTCCATTGTGTCTGGCTCCCTCATTAAGGATCCACATTTATCCACATCTGGATTTCTGTAGCTGGTTTATGGCCATGTTTATTGTTAAAATGTCTGTTTATTCTGATTAACACATGCTTTTCACATGCTCCGAGTTGAGCGAAAGAAATGAAATTGACAACCTTGTCTGGATTCAGGCCAAGTTCCTGAATCACTGCGAGACACTGAGCAGCGAAGGCCTCGTTGATTTCATACAGATCCACCTCAGACAGCTGCCAGCCAGCCTTCTCTGTCTAATAAAACACAACATGCACTGAAAAAACGATGTATTTATAACAATATACCTACATATAATATAACTTGGAAAAACAAATAAATCTTTCCAAAAAATTAGGGTAGAATAAAGGTCATTATTTTTGTTTTTGTACTTGTATGACTTGACACCTATGGACTGTAAGGGATACTCACTGCTTTTCTGATGGCTGATATTGGCCCTGTGCCCATGATGGATGGATCAAGGCCAGTCTGGGCCCAAGAGACAATGCGTGCCATAGGTTGCAGACCACGCCTCTGAGACTCTGATTGGCTCATGAGCACAGCCGCAGCAGCCCCATCATTTATTCCTGTGAAAGAGGAGACAGACACCAGATAATCTCTACTGTAGACAAAATAATGAGGGACAGAGTCTTACTGAGCAACATTTAGAAGTGAATGAACTCTGGGTTATTTAGCTAACCATGATTGAAGATCAGTCTTGTTTATTTACCTGATGCATTGCCAGCCGTGACAGTGCCAGACCCGTCCTTCAGAAAGCAGGCCTTCAGCTTAGACATGGCATCCATGTTGCTCCCGTGGCGAGGAAATTCATCAACTTTAACCTCTACTGGACCTAATAAAAATAATTTAAATGGCAGGTCTCTAAGATAAAATGTAATATACCTAATTAAGATAAATGACACAGCAGGTTACCTTTTCTTGAAGGAACAATAACTGGAACAATCTCCTGGTTAAAGTGACCAGCCTTCTGGGCTGCCTCGGTTCTGCTCTGTGAGTTGACAGCATACTGATCTTGAGCTTCTCGGCTCACACCCCACTGCTTAGCCACGTTCTCCGCTGCAAAGGGACAACAAACTTATATAAGATAAGCCTTGAAATACCTGGTCTATAACAGTGGATTTGTATTGTTCTGAATTGGTGATCTAAAGTCCAAAAAAGCTTGGGAAAGTCAAATGTCAGTGCTGGATAAACATACCTGTGATGCCCATATGGCAGTGGTGAAAAGCATCTGTGAGTCCATCTGCCACTATAGAGTCCTGCAATGTCGCATCTCCCATCTTTATTCCTGACCTCATTTGCACTGTGTGAGGTGCCTAAAGGATCAACGTATAAATACAAAAACTCTAATATGTTGCTGTCCATTTATATTTAAATATTATTTTCATAGTCGATTGATTTTTAAATAAAAATCAGACCAAACAGGTGAAATGAATATGCAAAAGATGATAATGTCTGTGAAAATGCTTTTCTTTCTGATCTAGTGTCTATGTACCTACAGAAGTCTCTGAGGAGCTGCCTATTTTTTGCAAATATTTATACTTGAAACATTTTTGCTCATTACACCATTTTTTTGATGGCTGAGCTGACCTGTAAACATTACCTACCCGGCTCATGCTCTCCATGCCCCCTGCAACCACGACTGTGGACTCTCCCATTATGATAGACTGAGCTCCAAGACACACAGCTTTTAGACCAGATCCACACACCATCTGACAGCTCCACGCAGGCACAGGGTATGGGATTCCTGCAGATACACTAGCCTGCCGTGTGGGGTTCTGTCCACTGCCTAGGGAACACCGTGTAAAAATTTAGCATCAAACAAACATTCCTTATGTATATTACTTACATTAATCCTTGAATATACTCAGTAAATTTAAGACATTGTTAAATTAAATTAGAATTGAAGCAAATATTAAAAACAAGACCTAACCACAGTATATCAACCTCAACATCTGCACTACAATATGTGAAACCTACTCAAACCTTTTCATAAATCCTCATATCACTAAATAAAATGTTAAATTAAAACAGCGTTTTGAGTGCATATTCTATACAGTTGATGTCATTCACCAGTTGCTTATTTACCAGTAAATCTACAGTTTTTCCTCCAAGGTGAACAGGTTGATAACTAATTTATACTATAAACATATTACCTGCAGTGAGGACATGTCCCATGATGACCTCAGATACCTCATCTGGCTTTACATCAGCCCTTTTCAGGACATCCTTAATGACTACTGCAGCCAAATCAGAAGTTGCCACACTGCTCAGTGCCCCATTGAAGGATCCTTAAAAGACACAAAGTTTGTTATGTTATTTAAACCAGAAAGAACTATACTTTCTCATTTCTGTAATACGCTCATACACTATACTAAAAACACGTAACGCTAACATAATCAGGAGCAGCATTAAAGGGATTAGTGAAACAGACTAACCTGGGTGAAAGAGAATTCATTTAAAGCTCCTGTTTTTTATAGACATTGATATCAGATCCTCCTCTAACTAATAATCACAATACACTGTTCATTTCTATGCTGGAATATATTCGGTTTAACATATTATGCGAGGTATGTTATATGAACTTTTCACCATACTTTAGCTACATAACATACTTTGATACTTTCATTGACTAACAACTCATTCCATACATACAGTATATAATAATACAGTAAATACACAAAAAACCTCGTTTTGATTAATTAATTACATTTTTAATGAAATGTTTAAATTGTGCCAGTGCTGTAAAATATGTTACAGACGGAGGGTTTAATTAACATCCATGCTATTGGCATGAAAAATTTAAAGACATTTAAAGGATTAAGGACTATTTTACAGGGATACACTGCATCTATGAAGGGCTGCCAATGCCAAAATTTAAAATGGGAGAACTTAATTTTCTTCAGCCCGTAATCCTCAGAACAGTCCATTTCTGGCTGACTTCATGTGAACTGTTCTATATTGGTGATTGTTCAGTTAACAAAGTTTTATCAACTAATAAATAAATTTTTTAAACCTTATAATGAATGAGTTATGGGAAAAAGAATTTACTACTTTAAAATCCGGTCTCATCACCAGCGACTCCTCGTGATTGGCCAAAGCCAGGTCACCAGAGGAAAGCGCTCGTGGCCCTACAGCAGCTCAGCAAATCAGAACTAGAGGAACCAGTGCGCGAACGTCAATGAGCCAATCAAAGTTCGTCTACAACAACTCTACACCACAGCCCTAACAGGAGCTGCAGTGTCTGATGACAAGTTCATACGCCTAGCCGATCAACTCATAAAATTCAGCGACACTACAGCATTTACAGAGAAATAACCTTCAATGCAGAATTCGATTATATAAAATGTCAAGATTCTTTAGCGTTCAAATAAAACACAAGGCGTGTATATACTTAATTGTCGCACGCAAGTGATTCAAAAGCGACTGTGAGCAGAACAACACAAGAGCAGTGAATGATTACCTATTGGCGTCCTGGCAGCAGACACGATCACTACAGTGTTCATTTCACTCCGCTGAGTGGTGACTTTCAGCGCAGGAATCTTACTATGAATTCAGTTCCCTGCCCACACAGCTCTTACTATCCCACCAGTGAAGATCCTGGTTGCCGAGAAGCTTCATTGGTTTTTACGTTCGTAGATAAGAGGGCAAAATCCGGTGAGCCTTCAGAAACCTCCTGTCCAACATGTCGTCAGCGCCATCTACAGGTCTGGATGAAAAGAGCTCTTCATCCTTAACCCAATTGATCTCAATATCACTCATGAAACATAGTGGATCCCAATTTGACTCCTGTGAGTGTGAGGAAGACCAGTTTCAATTTCTACAATTTCTATAAAAATCGAATAGAAATGCATCGTTTATCTGATGCTGAAGGCAACCATTTTGGGTTTAAGTAACATTGGAACTTGATGCCATTTGTTCTAGACATACAGGTGAAACTAGAAAAATTTGAATATCGTGCAAAAGTTCATTTATTTCAGTAATGCAACTCAAAAGGTGAAACTAATATATGAGATACTCATTACATGCAAAGCAAGATACTTCAAGCAGTGATTTGTCATAATTGAGATGGCTTTTCATGAATTTTTATATAAAGTATTCATGAAGTTATGTTAAAATGATTAGACAAATTAGAGTTGATTCCAGAGTTGATATTAAAAGCCTTTATTGATATTTGGTCAGTACACTAAATGAATTGAAATCAGAATATGAATACAAGATACAGCTCAGCAAAACTACCCACAAATTAAACAAAAGCATCTTTCCATGGAGATGAACAGAAATTTTTTTTTTTTTTTTTTAAAAAGTTCATCAAGTAACTAAGGACATTCTGAAGTAAGTAAAGCAAGTGAAGAACTTGCCTCCTGACAAACTTTATTGTACAGCAGAAGTTTGACTTGTTTTAGTTTAGTGAGCAAATTAAGTATACAGACAGGGTGATTTTCAAATAACCTTGAGCTGCATTTAGCACATTTTAAAACCTTAAAACATCAGATATTCTCATGCTGCTCGTTTATTTATTCATACTGCTCAACATAATCAGCTATGTAATATTGCAAAATATTAACAGCTATGTAATATTGCAGCTATGTTATATTGCCAAAAACAAAAAAAAAAAACTGGAAATACCTTTAAAAAAAAAAAAAATTTCAATTCCTAAAAAAAAAAAAAAAAAAAAAAAGATCTAACTGGCCTTAAACATGTGGCTTATTTTTGCTTGCCATGAGTATAAAACAAAACAAAAAAAAAAAAACAAAAACAACACAAAACCATTTTAAAGATTACAAAATGGAACCTGTGGAAGGGTTGGAGGCATTTGTAGCAACAGCTGCAGAGTCCAGCCCATTGTGAGTGGTGTGATGTGTGCCTGTTATCCTGGTGCTCTTGGTGACAGTTGTGGCCTCACGGGAGTCAGTGTTGGAGTCTGTGTCATTTGAGTGCTGAGTCACTGATGCCTCACTGCCTGTTGGAGAGTCCACGCTCTCATAACCCGCACTGAGAGTCCCATATCCATCCCCTGTGCCTTGGCTCACTGTGCCCTCTGAGTGGTTTGACAGTTTGGCTCCACTCCCATGGGCAGGGCTGGAAGCACAAGGTGAACCGGGATAATCCTCATCAGCACTGCTTGCCTCCCGAAATGGGCCGGAGCTGGACAAAGCTCTTTGGTTGGAACCATTGGAAGGTCCATTGAAGATACGGCCGCAGTCTTTTGCCCCAGTGGAACTGCCTGAGGGGGTAGTTTCCATTTCAGCAGTAGGCTCGGAGGTACTGGGAGGAGAAGAGACAGTCCTGCTTGGACCTGCACCACTAGTGGTACCCAGAGCCTGGGCTTGCTGAGATAGCTGTTGCCTGGTCTCCCTCAGCTGCTGCTGGAGAATAAGGATGGTACTCTGCATGCCTTCCACCTCTTCATCCAACTGAATGATAAAGTCGTTCAACTCTGAATAACAAAATATAAGAACTCAAACATGGAAATATAGCAAACAGTGATGTATTGGCTGTGATGACAAAGCAGTCAGCTGCAGTAGGTCATACAAAAAAGGGATCACAAAATATTTGTATTTAATAAAGGAGAGGAAAAAAGAGTTTTGACAAAATTATCTTCCTTATACATAAAAAGAAAGTGCAATAACAGTTTTTACAGAAGTAGTTTTGTGGTATAATTTGTAAATTATACTAATTGTAGCACAACAAATATTCCTTACGAGAATTTGACAGTTATCCACTGATATCGGTTCAGTTTGTTAACAATACATCTGGAAATTTTCAACAAAGTAAAATCAGTGGATCTCAATTGCCAACAAATCACAGTGACATTTGACTGTTTTGACCTCATGTGGATCAATTCTACAATCTAAATTTATCAATTTATCAGCTATTTAATTAAAAAAAAAAAAAAAAAAAAAAAAAAAAAAAAAATAAATTTAAATAATGATCGGTATATGGTGTTCCAAAAAGAAAGTTATTTGGAAATATTGTTGGAAAATCAAAAACAATACAATTATACAGAAACCATGTGCAGTATACCTTTATGAGCAGCTGGTTTGGTTTTTGGTCCACAATGGGTTAGAAGAGCAAAAAAAATTGTCTCACCGTCTTGACTGCTCTTGAGCTCCTCACTGTACTTTTTCTGCAAAGCAAGTTCAGCCTCCAGCTGAGCGATGCGGCCCTGTGACAGCTGCCTGCCAAGCTCCTGGTTCTCCTGGATCAGCATGCGACACTTCGCCATCAGCTTCTTACCAGTCTGGCTGCAAGGGAGACAAGTCTGACATCACATGGTGAACAGAGCCATGAGCACAACAAGGACAGCTGGAGTAACTGCCAAGCTGTGGCAACACTGCAGGGTAAGTTCCATAACATCACCTTGGTCATTAATCAAATGATCCAAGACATTCAAAATGGTATGCGGGTGATGAACATTTATGTGGAACCCTAAAAGATGAGTGTACCAGTCATAAATCAAAACTCAATGTAAAACTCTTCCAACCCATAATGAATGACGGAACCAACAAATCTCACAGTAACATTTGACTGGCACCAATTAGAAATGCACACAGACTCCAAATATACATGGATTTCCAAAAACGGTGTAGCAGACCTCAGCATTTTCACACTTTAAGACCATCTCTGTAAATAGAATAAAAACAATTGTGGCAAATTTACTTTTAAACTGTTCAAAATGTTCGCGTACGTGTTAAATGACATGTGCCACACTACAATATCCTACAGTATCCTGATAACATAGAGGAACAAAACATACCATTAACATTTATGTTTTGTGGCCATAAGCAGGATTACCACAAGGTCCCAAAAGGACAGAAGTTGCTTTATGACTATTGGCAGACTACTGCATTGTAATATGCACATATATAAATTCTGATGTAGATATATACTGAACTCCAGAAATATTTGAACAGCAGTTTGAATAGGATTACTACTGTAAGGGCCAAGAGGTTCTTAATAATTTAGCAAACACTTGAGTACAAGAAGTTACACTGATGTTCTTTCAAGAAGCCGATATATTCAGTGTAACAAGTTGCCAAGTGCTAAACATTAACGACTATAACAATGGTGGCAGCTGAAACCCTCTGACCAGAAAGATAAATTAGGAGAATGGAGATGAGAAGATAATGTTTTGGCTGAAATGTTAACATGTTAACTGTGTTCTACAATTTTTATAACTGTATTTTAGATATGCAAACATTACCTAAAACATTAAACTTAAAGGTGAAGAATTAAAGACAATGACACTGAACAACTCTGCAACGGAAATATTTCAAAAGAAAAACACCTGTTAATAAAAGAAGTATCCTTACTAAACAATCTAAATATGCACTTATATTGATAAAATGTTGGAGCTAAAAGTTGTGATCAAACGACACAGCAGCATAGACATACATTTAAACAGCTTTAGTAATTACCTCTAAGACACATGGGCATTCACATTGAAATAAAAAGCTTGCACCTGCAGCAGTGTATTGGCAATTCATCACATTTTAACACACCCTCTATTAAGAGTGGAAAACCAATCACCCCCCAACCAAAAAAAAAAGATAACACTGCTGTAAGTGCAAAGAGCATTTCCAAGAACAAACAACATAAACAAAGCAAAAAATATAAAAACTATGAACACAAAGAAAAAGAGGAAAGGAAAAAGTTAAACACTGTACCGTCTCTTCCACCAGCGAGATGGTTGTTAAACAAAGTCTCTGTAGACCACAGGGTCTTACACTTTCCCCAAAGTATTACATCATTAGAAAGGCTCCTCCCCCAGAGTCTTATGATCGATTACTCCTCTCATTGTATTACATCACTCTACTGACCCCCTCCCCCAGGTCATTTCTAAATTCTTACTGAGAGTATCAACAGTTCTACACTGGTAGGGGCAAAAGGTATAAGATATGCATGTGCAACATTCTTACATGGGGTGATATTTTAAATGTTCAATCAGTGATTTTTAAACTACAGTTCAATCAGCTCCAGAGCAAATGTCTTGCTCAAGTCTCTCTCAATGGCCGCCAACGATTTATTAGAGCAATCTGTCTAACATAGGCTGTTGGGGGCTGGAAGGAGGGGTTGTTTCCGTTGTGACCACCTCTTCAGGAACAGTCCCGATTCCTTCAGGCCTCTGTACCATGAGGGGGTGTGTGGGGAAGAGAAAGCTGAAACAGTGTCACCTGACCAAAACTGGCTTTTCAGTTTCTGTTCTGTTTCACTTTTACATTACAGTATGATAATAGCAGCACAGAACAAGAGAAAAAAAGTGTCTTTCTGTGTGTGGCTTTTAAGTCTGAGTCTCGTTGTGAGCATAGCATTTCAGTCTTCCCCCACCATTATTTGCACTCCTGCAGTGGAGAAAGTGAGGGGGTGAGTCAGGAAAGTCTTGACTTTTGTTTGGAGGGGGAGTTATTTTAGTTTACCTATCAGGTGTAAATTTCCAGGCACTCAGTTCATTTTGGGCTTGCTCCAGTTTGTCTTTAGTCTGTTCCAGTTCGGCCTTCATTTTAAGGAAAAATAAGTTGATGGCTGGGTCCACCATGGAGGATCTCAGTTGAGCCACACTGGGTTGCTGAACTTGCTTCAGGTACTGGATCTGCGTCTGAAAGCGGAAAATTGTGTTAAAATCAAGATAATCACATCACATTACACGTTTTATCAGCCATAAGACCAACACCAAGCAATTAAATAAATTTGAAAAGGACTTGGTAAAACTAATTTGTGCTACTAACAATTGTACAGGTACCAAATAGAAATCAATAGCAACTGCATCAATAAAGATAAAAGGCCTAAAAATGTGTTGAATTGAAACCATCCAATCACTTTTAAATATGTACATAAAGCAGTATAATATGTAAATATACAATAAAACATAGAGTTTGCTATACACAGGGCTTGCAAGCCTCTTCTCACATATAATATTTCCTTGGCAAGGCCCAAGGTTACTGACAAAAAAGCCAAGTTGTTCCCCCCATGTTGTCTGTTATATAATGTTGATCTTGTGATACCGCTACCTGAAAAGCGTGACAAATAGGATAGTGCCCTGTTCCTTTAATAATGGAACAATATAAAGCTAATAATGTTGCCCTTTCACCTTTTACATCAAGGTATTAAGATATGAGATAGACACTATTTCTTTACTTTCAAGTCAAGAAGCTTTTATCGCCATTTCAACCATATATAGCTGGCACAGTACAGTGTTATGAGAATGTTTCTCCAGAATCATGGTGCTACACAAAACGATACTGAGCTAAGGACTTAAAGTAAGTTAGTTCTTGCCACATAAAGTGCATCTGTGCAACCTAGTGCAAAGAGAGCAAGACAAAATTGTGGACAAATTTACTAAACTACAACAGAAATAAAACCAGAAAGTGAAATACTTACTGTACATTCCTGCATTTCCTGTTCTTTTGTGGCCAGCCTCATTACAAGGATGTTCTCTCTGCGTGCCGACTCTTGCTGCTGTTGCTTTAGCTTCTCCTCAGACTCCTTAAGGCCAGTCACGTCATTGGCTATGGGAATAATATGCAATTAGTGTATGGCCCATAGAAACAATGCATTAACCATAAACAATCTATCACATTATTAAAATGGTTAAAATCCATTACCTATTATGAACAGAAAAGAGTATGAATACATGCAAGGCAAACTACCAACATTTACTTACAATTTAGATCAGCGTATTTTGCTTCGAGCACCTGGACATAGGCCTCATGCTGTTTCCACCTAAAATGTTAAGGGAAGTGTTTAGTATATATTGGTTTGTGTAAAAGGAATTCAAGGTAAGGAACCATACTAAACATTATGCAGTCATCCTTACCTTGCACACAGCTCCTCCCTGGTCAGGGTCTTCATGTCAGATTCACTAAGGCGAACCTAAATCAAAATGTAAGTATTTATTAGGAGTCTCTAATGAAATATTGCTAGTTCTATAGTTTTACTGAAAAATTGGTCTACCAAAGCAGGTTAATCAGCCCTCCCTTACTTGATTTCTAAAAAGACTAATGGAGCAGTACTATAATCCTTTATTCTGACAAACACAGTTCAAAGTGTCCACATTTTGCTAATACAAAAATAACACCACTGTATACATCTTGTAGATTGGTATTTTGAGTAAAGTGGTTGCTGTCTATTTCTATGATGGACAGCTCATTAAGATAATTCCATCTAAATGCATAAAGTGTGTGTTGTACTGAACATCACCTCAGCTGTATGAATGAGGCTGTAGTGCGCTGCTGTGACAACAGTTCTATTAACTGATTGATACAAAGTTAAATAAACCACTGCTGTTATAGTAAATATCAGGAGTCTTAAATGCCAGTCTTGGACGTCTTAGTTAACTGTTGTGTTGTATCAATGGAAAACGGTGAGGGAAAAACGAAGCGCCTGATCTTTTATTTTTAGGCGCCAACAATAAAACCTGGCCGTTTATTTGACTGATGTTTCTTCTCCTTTCTTATCATAAACCACTGTATCTGAGCAATGTCCCTCTGACATCATTATACCACACAACCACTAGCTTCGCAGGGGAATAACGAAAACAATCACCTAGAAATGTTAAAACCTGGCTTGCTAGACATTACAAACATCTCAAGATAAAGATAATTAACGTGTTTCAGGGTGGATTTTCTTCTTTCTCACCTTCTTCGGAAGAGGTTCTTCATTAGTCATCTTGATCTCTGCAAAAGGAAAATAAGAGAAAATGAGAAAATTATCAAACAACCCCCCCGCACACTCGATTAAACGGCCACAGTGAAAATGTACGTTCACACGTGTAATATAAGCGGAGACAAGCAGTAACCCGGGATAAGAGAAGTCGCCTCCCTCATTATTACCGACTGCGACCCTCGCGCCAGCTAGCTAGCTACATTCTCCCATTAACTCGTGTCTGCAAAATTCCCGTTAGCTATTTGCATTTATCCAACGTTACCCTAGAACGCTTTGCATCAAACTAGAAAAAAAACGAAGTATCTGTATGTTAGCTTCCCAGAAAATCGCTATACACGGTCAGTAATCTGCCGCTATTACAATTCCCCACAGTGGTTGGACTATTAGCGGTAAATCAGGAGCTAGCGCTAGCATTGCTCACTCGGTGTTGCAAATAAGCGAAAGAGCAGCTAGAAAAAACGCCAATCAATTTAGGGACAATTTTACACACCGTTACTCCATACACACAAACACACCAAAAAAACGGCGACGTGCAGTTTGATGTTATTTAGACTGGTCACCAGCGACCTTTCGTCTTCGTGTTTTATCAGTTACTTGCTGTCACAAAATGGCGGAAAGGGAAGAGACTCTCCCTACGAGCCGCGCCGCGCTTCTCGCCCATGTTTCTCGCAAAAAAACTAGGTATAATACTTACAGGCCCTAGAATTAGACCAAGACGACTCGGGATTCTTAAAATTCACGAACACTCCACTCCTTGTCAATTTTATCAGCGTTAGTAAAATAAATAAAGCGAAATATGAGTTTACAGCGAAATCAGCGCATCCGCCATCATTTAGGACGATGATCCACCACCAAGTGTCACACGACCCTACTGGTTGCCATGCTTTGTCTGAACGCGTATCTCGCCTTATCCTGTGATCTGATTGGCTTGAGGCCGACAGACTTCGCGCGAGCAACATCTATTAACCAACCGGAGTGCTGGAGGCGGGTTTTGTCTGATTACGGATGGGGAGAAAATACGCTACTGGTAGCCAATGCGCATGTTACAATGAGTGACAATACTTGTCTTCAGCTTTTAATAGTAACAAGGTAAATAAAAACAAAAAATCCATATCATGCACATATTAAAAGCGTGTAAGTTATTGCATAACGTATCTACACAACTAAGTTTTCCGTTTACAAACAATTAGCCCAAAAAGATAAAGGAAGTAGCGAGGTACGTAGCATCGATACAGTCATGTAATTAATTATCTAACTAACATCGTGACTTAACAATATGTTAAATAAATGTTTAACACACCATCGCACATGGTATTGTCAGTCTCCACGTTCAGTGCCCACACTTCGTCTGCTAAAATCAAACGTGCAAATAGTCGGCAGATCTCGCAATATACTTTTCAGATACTGTTTGAAGGCAAAAACAGCGCGGAACCACATGCATTAAATCAAAAACAAAACAAGCATCATAAGCAAGGCTAGCTAATAGCGGGGCTTGCATTCAACACAGAGTCGATTCTCAGATTCCAGGGATTGTGAAAGTAGAGACGACTCCATATATTCAGAGTCGATTCCACGCAGTCAGTAGAATTTTGCTCAGGCTCTTGCACAGGCGCAGTATTAACAGTCGTTCTATACATCACAAACATCATTAGTCAACCATTCTTTGGTAAACAAAGTGAAGTATCTTAAGGCTACCCATCCGAAGAATTTATGTGAGGCCCAGGTCGTTAGCTATCTAAAATTAATTTAATTTGAGATTTAAATTGATATAGGAAGTGTTAATGTTAACGCTCATTATTCCGCTGTTAATTAAATCGACACATGCTTCGAATGTTGCAAAACGAATGTGTCATTTTTAATAAAGTTTTATATACGTAAATAATATTTAGCTTATTTTAAGTCATTTGTTGACCGTTTGTTTTGAACGAGAAAATATTGTGTTCGCCAACGAATCGAGTGTTCGATTCAATTGAATCCCAACATCCGTATTCAGAGTCGACTCCGAAATATCTGGAATTGAGCAGTCTTATTGCAGTCACGGGGGGTGTGATTTAGAGTTCCATTATTAGTACCAAGAGTATAATGTGTAGAAATAAAATTAACGCAATGTCTAAAGTGTTCATCTAATAAACCTTACAGTTCGTCACATTCTAGTTGCCATGAGTTGCATAGTGGTCAGTGCACCACTTTACGCATTATTGTCGTACCTAAAGACACAAAATGGTACGTTCCGCTCAGGTTCAAGTTGAAACTTCAAGGGCAGGTTAGAACTGAAGTCAGTGTGAGATAGCTAACTGCTTAGTGTGAAGTGCAAGAAGAAATAAGAGCATGTTGACCAGAATTGGACATGTTCGCAGGTAATGTTAGACATTTACAAGAGCCAAGAGCCCTTAAACATCTCAGTGTTTTGCTCGATATTACGTGTTAAGTATTTACGAACATGACGTAGCTTAGCTAGCAGACGTTAGTAACTTGTTTGTTAGCCATTTTAGCGAGTCCAACATTATAGGGCTAATCAGTTTGACTTAAAGCCCTGGTTCATTTCACGACATTCATATTTTTATTTGTTTCAGTTGTTAAAGCATCAACCTGTTAATAAATTTCCAGATTAGACATCTCTGGCTGGGACTTGTAGCACGTGATTATGTTTGCACGGACGTTAGTAGTATAACAAACCCCCTTTAGAAGATTTGCACGATTTAACAATGAAATCTAAATTATACAGTTAATTACATAGATTCAAAGCTTGAATAAAACTTTTTTTACCAAACTTTTGGTAATCTGGTTTGGCAAATGAGTGAAAAGGGGTATCACACAGGTTGGCTTTATATAATCTGAATAAATGTCAAATTGTTCCAATACAGCTTCAGTACTACTGCACTGATACCCTGTAGATTCCCATTCACGTATAATTAGGATGTAGATAAAAAAATGATAATTATAGATTTTATCTACATCCTTATTCATTTTGTTTCTGTTCATGTTTAAAACCATTAGGTGTGCAGCTGGCTTGAATCCCTTGCTGGGCATTTTGGCCTCCAGACAGAAGCACACACTTCCAGATCTGCCATATGACTACGGTGCACTGGAACCTCACATCTCAGCTGAGATCATGCAGCTTCACCATAGCAAGCATCATGCAACATATGTCAATAACCTTAATGTTACTGAAGAGAAATATCAAGAGGCTTTGGCCAAAGGTAAATCTGCGTTTATCCCGCCTGCATTTCACAAAAAAAGAGAGATATTTTAATCTTATTTTAATGGATTCTGATTTTATATTTAGTAAGCTAACATATGATTAATATTTGACTAAACTTCTAAAGGCGATGTAACAACGCAAGTAGCCCTTCAGGCAGCGCTGAGGTTTAATGGTGGTGGTCACATCAACCACACCATCTTCTGGACAAACCTGTCTCCGAATGGTGGAGGAGAACCACAGGGTCAGAGATGTTGTACACTTTCTTTGTTTGAAATATTCGTAAGATGTATATTATGGCATGCTTGTTCTCAAGCTGTTAGCATACTCTTTATTTAACTTGGTATTAAAATAACTATTTTTAAGTAGGTACATGAGACAAACAAAAATATGTAAAGGCATACTGCATTTTCCTCATAGGTGAGCTGATGGAGGCCATTAAGCGTGATTTTGGCTCATTCCAAAAGATGAAGGAGAGAATGTCTTCTGCCACTGTTGCTGTTCAGGGATCTGGGTGGGGATGGCTGGGCTTCGATAAGGAGAACGGGAGGCTGAGAATTGCTGCATGTGCAAACCAAGATCCTCTGCAGGGAACTACTGGTAAGGATTTTCAAAAAAAGAAATGGAGATCAAATGAAAAAGGGTGATCATAGAAATATCCCTCTATCCACACCTTCAAACTGCAGCACAATATGCACATCATTATTTATGTGGATTTAATTGAGCACAGCTGCTATTGTGAAATAATTTGTGAAATCCATTGTTCTTCAAAGTAGTGATACCAGACAGCAAAATTACATAATCACTTCGGTGCTCAATTTGCTCAGACATATGCAGCACGAATGAAATTAGAACAAAGAGTTATGGGGTGTTGTTGCTTTCGAGTTCACCCTGGATGTAGGTAGCATCATTTAATCTTAAACTCTTAAATCTTAAAATCTCACTCCTTCTCCTTCTCTCTCTCTCTCTCTCTCTCTCTCTCTCTCTCTCTCTCTCTCTCTTTTTTTAAGGTCTCATCCCACTACTCGGCATTGATGTCTGGGAACATGCATACTATCTTCAGTACAAAAACGTCAGACCTGACTACGTTAAAGCCATATGGAACATTATAAACTGGGAGAATATTAATGAGCGTTTTCAAGCTGCCAAGAAGTAAAACCTTGACATCATGACATAATAGAGATGTGATGGTTTCAAAATGCACAAACAACACACCACATTATTAATGACAAAATTTCATAACGGCTAGTAAAAGAGGTGGTGTGATAGAGGAGGTTTCTGTCAAAACTAGTGCAGTTTATCTGAATTTCCTTGACTCTCACGATACAACTTTGTTGATGCAGTATGTGTAATTAAACCATTATTTAAACTAATTCGATAGTAATGTTTTCACTTCCTTTGAAACATTGCGTTTAAAAGGTGTGTGTGTGTGTTAAATAAATGTGATTGTGTATACAAAGACTGAACATTTGGACTTAATCATCACTGTATGCCTCAGACCCAATTATCTTGAGGAATGGAAAATGGACCACTTTCAGTGAATGATGTCATACGTCCTGAATTATGATCCATATGCAGACATTTGTGATTTAATCAAACTTTTACCCTGGTAATACTTGACTTCTATAGTTAAAATGAATTGTTTTCTGGCATGAGGACTGAATTGTCAACATCATTTAAGGAAAGGCATAAAACCTTGGATGTGATTCAGGATCATCGAAATTGTTTTCCTATATCACTACGCTGACCAAGTGATTTTTATTGACATTTCAACAATTCCCCTTTTTATTAATTATATTAAAATAAATTAATTAAAAAACACTCGATGTCTAGTTTCAGTGAGCATTAGTGTAACGGCGGAAGTGAAGCTTATGAATCACTAGGGGGCGCTATTTGCTGTTCACAGCTGTTTACAAGCCGTTCCCACGTCAGTATAGATATCGTGATAGCAAGTTTGGATATAATTTTTTTTTACAGAATATTTCCAGCTAATTGTCTGCATGTACATATAGTTTTTTTTTTAAAAGCAGTTGACTTGGACGTCTGTTTAACGTTTTCGTGTTGGAATATAATTAAATAGCCATTTTGTTGAATGTTACAGTGACGTCTTAATCCACTTGAGGTTCTTATCTTCCTTCCATTTACTTCTGTGTGGCAGTTAGTAAATTTATTGGCTCAATAAGTAAATGTGACAAAACGAGGGAGAGAGAGAATGGGTGGAGGACTTTTTGCCCTACTAATAGAGCATGCTTCTCACTTTAGTTTTAAAAGAACTACTTTTAGATGTTTTATTGGAGTTAAAAAAAAAAGAAATGATCAAATATCTTCCAGATGGTTGGTGCACAGTGAGCTATGTCACCCCTTAATCAACAATTACAGTGTGTAAAGGGAAATCACATCACTTCTTCCCAGTTTTTGTTCATCCATCCTTTCATGCTTTTGTTTTGTGGCATGCCACGCTTTGTGCCTGCAGCACAGGTTTCTATTCTGTCTCTTTTAGAAATGCACTAGACTCCTTCACCAAAATCTTTGTGAAGAAGTGCTACTGATTGGTTTAGACAGCTTGCTTATTTGTTTGGGGCAGGACCTCTGCTGACTGTTTAGGAAACAACTGCATCATGTTCAGAATCAGACTTCAGAGAAAATAAGACTTTGTAATTACGTGATAGCAAATGGCTCAAGCAAGCAGCTTCAAAAGAGACCTGCTGTATTCACAGACAATATGGCTTTCCTGGCTAAGCTGGGTGTTTTCCTGTGATTTTGATAGTAAATGTGCTGCAGAAGCTCAATGCCAAGATACCTCAACGTAACAGACTTGACATAAAAGGGGAGTTAAATGGGTCAAGTGCAAGACTAATTATTTCAGTTGTTGTAACTTATTATTTTCACAGCTCTATGAAATGATCCATTTCATTTCCTTCAGTGTTAAATCTACCACTCGCTTCATCATCTTCAGTAAGTGCTTTATCCTAATTAACACAGTCATTCACAACTTGGGGCAATTCAGAAGAACTGATCTATTTATACTGGCATGTTTTGGAGAGTGAGTCTAAACCGGAGTAAATCCCCTCACAGGCAGTATCCCAAACTCAAAATTAGGTCCCTGGAGATGTGTGGCAGACACGCTATCTGTATAGATATAGAAAAAGAATAGTGTTTGTATTTATCCCCATTGAGCAAGCCTGAGGTGACTCTGGTGACAGTGGCAAGGGAAAACTCTCTTAGATGGAAGATGAAGAAACCTTGTGAGGAACCAGACTCAAAAGGGAACCTCATCCTCATTTGGGTGACACTGGAGGGCGTTAATTAACATAATATACAGTCCGATAGGTTAGGAGGTTGTTGTCCTTGGCGGTATGTCCTGGTAACGTATGACTTGCACAGTTTTCCAAACAGCACCGAGCATTTAGACACATGCAGAATGGTGTGTGAATACTTCTTAATTTGACTTTAATCTAAGTGAGGCAAAAAAAAGAAAAGAAAAACAACCCTCTAACAGTAGCCTTTATTCTGTTCAAAACACTGACATGCCTCAGTGTGGTGTTCTTTTTCCTACTAAATGTTTCTGTCAACAGTTAGAGTTATTTTTGTTCATAAATGCTTCCATACTTTTGTTTTCTAGTGTAGCATGCCTTACTCTGTGCCCTTGTCCATAATTATGTTAGCCAACATCCTGAACTTTTTATTCAAGTTAGAGATGCAATAATCCCCCCTCACTAAACTGATTGTGCTTGAGTACTCCTTTTCTAGTCATTCCACATGTTTTGCGGCATTTAGCTCTGGACTCTGACGGGGTCATTCAAAAATGCAAAAATTTACTTTCTTACTTAGTATTTTTGTCTTGTTTTCAGAGCAAATATCTAAAAAAAAATCTTAAATCAAGATGAATTTTCTTGATGAGCAAAATGACCTAAGAAAAGAAGTCTAGAAAATATAAAATTTAAAGTGAATTTGTGCTTAAGAGAAGCAAAGAAATCTGCCAATGGGGTAAGAATTCTTTTCTTGAATTTTTCTTGAATTTGGTGTTTAATAAAAAAGTAAACTCATTTCAAGATTTTTTTTCTTACCCCATTGGCAGATTTCTTTGCTTGCCTTAAGCACAAATTCAC
>JAOTRN010000008.1:16850787-16865160 GCA_028566695.1 Bagroides melapterus
TATATAATTTATTTATTTATTTATATATATATATATAATTTATTTATTTATTTATTTATTTATTTTTTGCACTAGACTTATTTTCTTAGGTCATTTTGCTCATCAAGAAAATGCATCTTGATTTAAGAGTTTTTACATATTTCTACTGAAAACAGGAGGACAGGACAGGACTATTTCAAAAACTGCTGATCTACTGGGATTTTCTGGAGGTTTACACAGTAGCCTCATATTCCTGCTGTTATACGCTTCAATTTCCATAAAATCTTTCAACTCAGCATTAGAAGGAACTACCTTATAAAGCATACAATAAAGTAAAAAGTAAAGAGAATACCAGGATGCATTACTTTCTGCCTGCTTCTGTGAGGACTCCAAATGTTTCCTTTATTCCTGGAACAGAAAATCAGTGGAAAATATCTGTTCTGAATATGAAGCATATTTTGATTTCTACCCATTTGCCCAGCCAGCTGCTACATTTCCCTGCTAAGTAAATGTATGACTTTGTAGGGCAAAAATAAACCACAGAATCACCACAGCCAACCTCAGCATAATCCAGAATCAAAATACGACAGTTGAATGATCTGTTTCCAGAGCAGAAATATTTTTTAAAGACACTGCTTAAAGATCCACTTCCAAAAAGAAGCTACAATACCAGACACATTTTTTTAAATATTACACACATTATTATATTACCAGTCGTCTTGCCCATTCTCCTGATGTACCCAAAATTGAGAAGCCACCTTAGTAGGAGAAGAGTAGTGAGGAAGTTCATACAGAGAGTGGAAGCAATGTGCTTGCTGTGTTTACTCAAATTGTTTAATAATTATAATTTACTTATAGGATTGTTAAATAGAATGTTATAATATTACTTGCTTCTGGAGAAAGATCACTGAAATATCATTTTCTCTTGAATTATATAATAAATTCGAGGCCTACAGTTCTCATGCTTGTGTCATTTGCATACACCTGGAATAGTGGAACAGTCTAAGGAGAATTTAATACGAATGGAAAAAATGGATGGATCGCCTGCACTGTCATTATAAATTCGCATACACTGGCATTATCTTACTTTGGGACTGTTGACTGTTCACATGGCAGTGTATTTGGGAGGTTCCACAGCTGAGGATCAACAATGACAGAGTCTCTTTGTCTTACTCACTTGGATCAATCTCTCCTGTTTTCATCCTGGCAATTAAAGCTGGAGAAATCTAGAGATATAATCCCTTTAGATTTAATCATGAGGGGAAAATTAGGTGGATTTGGCAGCGTGTTTGAATCCAGCAGTAATTTAGGATAGAGGCCAGATTCTCAATCAGAGAGCGTAGACCGAGGAAAATGAAAAGGAAAAGAAAATGCTATATACACTGTGAA
Source organism: Bagroides melapterus (assembly GCA_028566695.1). Classification (NCBI taxonomy): domain Eukaryota; kingdom Metazoa; phylum Chordata; class Actinopteri; order Siluriformes; family Bagridae; genus Bagroides; species Bagroides melapterus. The sequence continues at coordinate 16,852,156 of JAOTRN010000008.1, forward strand.
GATGCTGAAACAAAATATCAGAATTTCCAAGATGTCACACAAATGATGCTAGGATTCTGTCAAAGAATTTCCATTTGCCTCTCTCAGGAGGATTAGATTAGAAACATCACCTAGTTCTGTAGCTGTGTCAAGGTGTTGGTTTAAATGTAAATTACATAATAGATATGTTTATGTCTAGTGGTGAGGGAAACCTCAAGAGAAATCTCAGTTCCAGGGCATGTACACATGAACGTTGATTAAATGGGTTTATTTTTTATTCCTGAAATACATATCCAAAGATTTTTAGGAAAAACCCTCCAATGTCTCTGTGGCTGAATTCAATTGTTTTAAGCCAATATTTAGAAGAAAATAAATATGTGTTTTTATTCATCTGCCAACATCATGTTGGACATGGAGCCTGATTTAACAAACATGGTGGTAAAAATGGGCAGTCTAAAACTTAAAACTGTCTTAAACCTGGCTCACTAAATGTGCTTTTCTCACACAGAGTTGTTGGAGCGCTACGTACAATATCAACACAGGCTGTAACCTAATCGTTTCAACTTTAGAATAAGTTACAGGCTGTCAAAATAATTGTAACGTTACTACACTGTCACTTCAGCAAAGTAGAGAAGAGCACCGAATAAAGTTCTAAAAAGTTGACAGAATCTGCTAAAACATTTCAATAACAAGAAATCTTGCAAGCCGATTGGAACTGATTGAATTAATCAAAGATTATTTCCCAGTGATGAGCACGAACAGAGATCAGTTGAGTGAAGAAATGATGATGAGGCTTATGTTTAAAAATTGCCAGTAAATTTTACCTCATGTGATGAGACAGATGCTGATAATCAAAGACATTAGTCACTTCCTTTTTATATGTATAGGTACAGTACTTAGGTTATATAAGCACAGACCAGCTTTCAACAATAAAAGTATTGAAGTACTGTCAATTCGTCTTATTGTTTTAAACTAGTGCCATGTTAGCGCATTTAGAATCATATACTAATGAAGATCGACAATGAGGAAATGACAACTGTTTTGTATTTGAGGCAAGTTCATGATGTGCCATCATATCTACACACTTGTGTTATTTCATTTAAATGTAGGGGAAAACCATGGATGGATGGATGGATAATCATAACCCTAGCCCAAACATATAGGCGTAAAACCTTGAAAATAATCATTCACAGTTTTCCCAATACTTCTCCTGGAATACCCGTTGTCCTGCATATTTTGTGATTTCCCTCGATCTAATACACCTGATTCAACTTGCAAGCTAATTAACGGCCATTCCTAAGTTGAAATGGGTGTGTTAGAGCAGGGAAAACATTCAAATATGCAGGACACAGGGTACTCCAGAACCACGTTTGGGAAACTGTGGACTAACCTAATAATTCAGAGATACTGGATTATTAATTCTGGAATTTCTGAGATAAATGCTGAAATGATTTGGCACATTTTAACACCGTGGACCCAGGACTCTGTCTTTATTATTGTCTACATACTGATATCAGTTCTTTCTTGTTCTCTTTGGCAGCTCAAAGCAAACATCTGTCCTGGCCAGTAGAGCAATTTGAGGTGGATCTTGAGTCCACTAGAGACAGATAAACACATGTACAAACAATGGACAGGGATGCATGTGATCTAGGTGTGTTTAGTTCTTCTCGAAAATTATGTACTAATATATGTACTAACCTTGCATAATAGAAATGCATTTTAAATAAATAACGATACAAGACTCTTTTGATTCTAAAAGTCTAAGATGAGACAAAAGAAGCTGGTAAGATGTGGCTCATTTCACCTTTTTTATTGTTGTTTCTAAGCAGATCATTTCAGGCTTTGCTTCTGTTACTTGTTGGACTAATACCAAAGCCAAATTCTTTGCCCTCAAATTCGGTTAACTCTGGTATTCAAAACAAACAAACAAATGTTATAATTAAGCATGATTGGTATAAATGGCCACTTTTTTCCTTTAGAAAAAAGGAGCCCAGCATTCCGTTAGAAAAATGTGGTATGTCTTTTCTGTTTTTGATATTTGTTATTCAAAGGAAACAATAAAAATAAATAAGAAAATAACAAACAAAACAAAGACCTTTTGATATAATAAATCTCTAAACTTTAATTGTTTTGCTGTTGACAGAAATTATATTTATCCTGGGTAGGACACATCTTTGTTTATATGTTCATGAATGGAACTTTTTTTTTTATTATTATTATTCCTAGAACAAAGACAAACAACATGAATGTAATTCAAATAGATACATTCCTTAGAAGTTAAATAATATTAAATGACAAAAACAAAAGTCTGAATTATTACTCATCCTCACTCTATTCATCCACAAGATCATTTGTATCTTGTAATTGTGTTTTCATTTTATTCAGTTGTGACCTTTTATCTTTCTAGCTATTATTTCATGCTTTCACTTATTAGGTTATCCTAGCCTAACCTAACCTAGCCAAACCTAACCTAACCTAACCTAACTTTCTCTTTATTCCTTACAATACATGATATTTTCTCATAGTGGCATAAACAAGGTTCCAAACATGGGAGTAGTGGAAAAGACACTATAAGTATAAAGCATTCCTTTTTTTCTTAGCATTCCTTGAATCTTAATTATATTTAAATTTAGCTGAAGCCAGTTCAATCTAGTCCACTCTAATTCTATCAGAGCCCAGTATCACAAAAGACCATAGTGTTAACATCCTCACAAATAGTTAGTCAGAATATAAAACAAGTATAAGCTAAACCCCCACCTGAATTTTCCCACCTGACAGAAAGACAAGAAACAGTATTTATTACAAATAAACATCATCAAATGAAGTCAGATTGGGATTTAATTTTAAGACAAGCTACATATGTGAAAACTAAAAGCTTTAGCTAATAAAGTGGCGAGTTTTTGACATGGGGCCATATTCTTTAAAGTAGTGAAGCTTGGCCAAGCTTCCCTGTACAAATTACTCTTTTCCCTTAAGTGGAAAAAAGAACCTCAGCCTAAAAAAATACTGGTGCTTACAGGTCACTGCAGAAAAAAAGTGTAAAAAAAGCTAAATTCATATGCCAAGTTGTGTGAGTTGTTTGTTCTCAGTTGGGACTTTATTTACTGTATTTAAGTGGAACACATTAAGTGATTTATTTAATGTTACTGAATGACAAACGATCTTTTACAAACAGCCACAGAGACAGTTGATGGAGAAATGCTAACAATAGTCAATCTTTTTATGTCTCTGGATCGTCACAACTATCGAATCCATTTTTCTCTCTATTTCAACAGTAGTCCTCCCCTTTTTCCAGTGCATTTGACGTTGACTATAAATATGGCTGTCAGTCCAGGTTAAAAGTTTTCCACAGGCTTCTGGAGTGGTCAAATAGCCCTCTAGGGTATTTAAGTGTTTGGAAAACGGACTCATCTCCCAACTACTGTACATTTACCTATTTACAGTATCTCTCTCTCTCTCTCTCTCTCTCTCTCTCTTTTTCTTATTTTCTTTAAGGAATTCCAGTTTAACTTAAGGGGATGAGAACATTTTATTAACCGTGTGCCAGGAAAAGAGTCACACATTAATGTAGGGTGTTGAGTAGAAAACAGACAGTGAAATTGAAACCATACCGTCAAACATGCATTGAGTCAAACATACTTCATCATAATTATGCTCTAACACTGCCTTTGCTTTATTGCCAAAATTCATATAAAAACGTTGCACAACCTTCGTTGTAGGGGTACCAATTAATAATTCAGAGAAACATGGTGATTGATTAAGGATAGTTGCTTTTAGTATCTGTCGTCCAGGTGGGTATTAGTCATAGCCTCAGAGCTGGGCTTGGAAGGCAGGTGACATGATGAGTCTAACTTTTAAATCTTTAGCCTTGCCTGATTTCACTATGGATTTGTTAATCTGTAAAGCAGTCACTTCACACACAAGACCTGTCAGTAAGTGTCACTGCTAATGCATGCAAGCTTGTCTCTTTACCTGAGAACGTTGGGGATAAGTGTTGTCTTGGGATGATTTATGATTACGCTTGTGGTTCCTGCATGTTGTAACTGTGTGTGTACATCTATTTGTGTGTGCGTGTGTGCATGTGTGTGATAGGGATTCTTCTTCATTGCCAGGGGATTTTCCATCAGCACAACATTAGACAGAAACAGATGCTCTTCTAGCTCAAAAGCCAGGACACTGGAGTGGAGTATCAAAAATAACCCCTCAAAGCATTTCAATATTTTTCTTTTTTCCTTTATGTTTTTCTGCTGGCTTGGCTGTTTCTTTGTTTACCCATTTTAGTATTATTGGCTGTTCCATTTTATGTGCACTGAAACCTTCCCTTCGTCTCTAGATTTTACATTTTATATAAATATTGAGATGTAAATTAGACATTTCCTGTTCTTGTTTGTACAAAGCATCAATCCCATATACATATATTATTAGAAACATGGAGAAAACAACCTCACCTGCTAAATGCCCCATTATTACCACTGTGCCCCATGATGCAGCTATGACTTCAGTTTGCTGTTTCAGGTTGCTAAACATTTATGTCGCTTCTAATAAAGATTTATGGACTGAATAATATCACACCTAATGGGCACAGAGAAATATTTTTGGGAGGTCCAGGGGCTGTTTAAGAAAAATGTAGTCATTTGAGAAAATAGTTTATGTGGATAAAATACATTGATTTAAACATTAGTTGGTTCTTATGATGCTATACTATTCTGGAGTCTGGCTCAAATACTTTTTATTGCTCTGAACACATTTAATTGTACAAACATTTATATTTTATATATGGAATGAAATTATATTGAGTCCTCATAATTATTGTTATTTATTTTAAGCATGTTATTCAGCTACTTGTTCAGAAAATGCAGTGAAACTAATAGGAAAAATATGTTGTTGACGGAGTGAGGACCCATCGATGAGTCATTGGAGTTTAGGGGATTAAACACCCAAACTTACTATATCTAATCACTTAATTATCGCGTGAGTTGATATCGTGTCTTACCGAAGACTCATTTCACACGGTTCACTCTAATTCATGATAATTTCCAAGCAGCTTGTTCAGAGGTTAATGTGAGTTCGACTTGTACTCATTAAATGTAAAGCTATTCCAAAGCCAGGCCTTAGATTACAATCCAAGAAGCTAAATGAATTTACAGTTAAACTATCAGTGTTGTAGTTTAGGTGATGTCGAAGGTTATGGGTAAGATTGAGGGTGACATTTTCAGAACTAGACGAGTGCCAACTGATGTGCTATAAGTACCATAATTACTCAAGAGTTACACTTGATTATTAACATGTTGAACATGTTGAACTAGTTAAGCAATTGGCAGAAATGAGGATGTGTCCTGGGTAGGTGGAGTATCCAGCACCTAACATATTTCAGCACAAACCACTTGCTCAACCAGATACTTTCCTTCTCCTAGTAACTAACTGTGATTTAGTTTTTGTTTTCTGTGCAGTGTGACTGGAGCGAGTCTATCGGCCAGCTGGAAGCGAGATCTGCCCAATCACACTTTGTTCCAACACCTTGGTTCAGGATGTTTTTTAATGTGTGGATAATCGTTATTATGTTGTATATTACTTTTGAAGCCCATCTGCCAGGAAATGAAATGAATGTGTGACACTTTTATATTTTTCCATGTACCCTATGACGTTCCTTACAATAAGTTAATGAGTTTTCAAGATGTATTTCTGAAAGGAATTTTTCAAATTTAATAACGCTCAACTGTAGCCAAGCCAGAGAAAGAGCACTGGGCTTCCAATGTCTATGTTAGGTATTATAAAGTATTGTCTTAATGTATTTCTAAAAGTTCAAATCACACAAAAACGGTGCCATATGTGACAATTTCATTTAATCTCTGTGGAACCACTATTTTTAAACCACACAATTTTCTATTTCTGTGTGTTACCGAGTATGATTCAGGAACTGCTACTGTTATTCTTCCACTGCCATCAGATCACCAGGAACGAGTCAACTCCAGCAGTCTTTAACCTCTCAGGGAAAAATATTTAAGGTCCAGCATTTCCCAGAATGTTTATCAGTCTGCCTGCCTGTCCTTTTCTCTGTCACCCTTATCACCCTCTTCCTCCCTCTTGCAATTTGTCATGGTCCATCTGTCTCCATGCACTTGACTGTAATTCTGGCACAGAAGCAAATCCTGATGGAAAACATTAAAATATAATTCATGGTTTGTGATGAGTCTGCAAGCATGCAGATAAGACTAATGTCTATGCTACGTAACCGTCTGTCTATCCAGATGTTTTTCACTCTTTTTTCTTGTCTGTTTTAGCATCTGTTTTTCTCTGCTGTCCTCTGAACAGGATTATCATGAGCGTCATTTGTGTCTTGAGAGTGGAATGGTTTCATCATTAGATGATGCAAGATGATGCAAGAGGTGATTTCTACTCAATAACTTCCCCACAGATATATAAATGTATTTCTAAAAGCATTGAATTCAGTAAATATTATGAATTATGCAGTGCATCAAAAAACAGTGACTACACTGAATATGTAATTCATGGAGATATGAAAGTGAGGAATATAAGTCTAGGTCACTGATCAGGCCAGAGTTTCTGGGGTTAAAAGCTCTATGATTGTACAATGCACGTAGTTGTAAGTTGTTTCACTGGGTGACCTGTGTTTAACTCAGCCAGTTGTAGGATTGTACATAGAAGCTTTATGAGAGAGAGAGAGACTGACTTCAATTGACACATATACATTACAGTTCACTGAAAATATTTTCTACACATATTAGTCAGAAAGCTGGGGTCAGAGTCAACCCAGAACCTTAACCACCACTGACCCAGAGACACAAATGAAGACCCCTAAAGGTTCTACATGTAACCTTTTGTCAAAGATTGTACAGAGTAACAACATGAAATCAAGCAGTGATTTTAAAAAATAGTTACCAATAAAGTCTATTGAAAACCAATATGTGATTTTTTTTTTCTGTTAATATTTGGTAGCACAAATATAGTTTAAACTAATTTTCACCCTTAAATATATATCATAAAATATCCATTGATCAAATGATTCAATTAAATGCCATAAAAAACAGCCTTAATTTTATACTGACACACAATTACCATATTCCAATGGATATACGGTAAATTAACTGAATCAGCTTTATTTAAATCCTAATTTAAATAAACCTGATTCAGTTAATTTACCGTATAGTATAAAATTAAGGCTGTCATAGAAATAACAGTGTTATTTTAATGTTTATATATGTTTGTTATCTCTTGAAAAAATTCCCCCCACCCTCTAAAACATGCCAGTAGTTAGATTGACTACTTTAAATGTCCCTGATGTGTGAATAAGTATGTGATGGCTTGTGTGCATGGTGACATGCAATGAACTGGTGTCCCATCCCTGGTGTATTTCCTCCACACACCTAGTGTTCCTTGGATAGTGTTCCAGTACTTACTTAAGAAAAATGAATGAATCTCTAATTTTATTCCCAGAACATAATTTTAGTAATACATTTATCCTGTAGTGTTCTTTTGCATTCTGTTAAATGGCACATTGTCTTGTCATTTATAAATGACAGTATTCTGTAGAGGGTTAAACTAAACATGAATGGAACACATAGCCTGCTAAAGCTGATTTGATGCAGAACAGGGATTCCCTGTGGGCCAATTCGTTCTTAGCAGAAACACTTCTGTAAATTAAATCATCTATAAGTGTCTAATCTGATGTACACCATTCAACCACAGAGTGCCTAAAGGGCATGTAACTCAGCCTTTCTGAGCAGAAATCTTACAGGAAAGCCAAACGTACAGTAGTTCTGTTGTGCTATTTTGTGTTTTAATGTCTGTGTAGAGTTAATAAGGCAGCCACCACTGTCCATAAGTCATTATCAAGTTTTGGCTCTAAACCACAGCACACTGTATTCATGATCAAACCAAGACCTACAAGCAAAGTATCAAGAATATTTTAAATTTCATTTCCAAATCAACTTCAATATAAGCTAATTAAACACAAAACTAAATAACTTAAGCAAAAGAAAAAAAGACTACCCTGCCTATCTGACTGCTAAATAAACAATATGAAACAGTATATATAATAAAGGGTCCTTATCACTACAGTGTGGTTTAACACATTTATAAGTAAACTACACAAAATAAATACATACTACACATCATTTACAGTATATAATAGTCTGTATACTCTATATTTCCAGGAGTGTGTTGACACTTGGCCATCACATTCATATGAGTTTGCTGAACATCCCATTAAAGACTTTGCTGTTATGATAGTCATTATGGTTCCCATGGAGAACTGATTTTATTCACCTTCTCCCCCTGCTTCCTTATTTCCCTGCCTGTGTTCACCTGCCCCTTAATACCTTGTTTCTTTTAATCTTCTCTACCCGTTCCCTGATTCCTTGTTTCCCTTATTGTGGTCACCTGTTCCTTGATTCATTTTTTCCTAACTGTGTTCACTTGTTCCCTGAGTTCTTGCTTCCCTGTTTAAATTCACCTGGTTCTGAGTTCCTTGTGGGTTTTCTGTTTTTGATCCTGGCATGTTCCTTTATTTCTCAGCACGGATTATTCTATGTTATCTCTGTCTGTGTGTTTTTGACCTCTGCACTGAAATCTGGCTTTGATTTTTGGATTGCCTCAATAAAGTTTTTGCAGAGTCAACACACATGTGCCTTGTCTCCATAGACTGCACATATGGTAAATGTATAGTGACCGCATACACTAATCTAAAACCTGCTTCTTTGTATTAGAGTAGAACAAGAACATCTCTTTGTGGCTAAGTTGCCAACATCTCAGTTTATTTTTAAATTTGATAGACAAGTATGACGACGAACACTGTGTGATCTGAAAGTCACTTATAAAGCTAAGGGTGTTTGTGACTAAACACCTGGCAGAACGCGATGACGTAATTATACTCCTGCCACTGAATGTTTAGGAATCCACCCACTAACATTTCTAAACTCTATAAGGTTGATTCATTCTCAAACACCTGTTAAATTAGTTTACATTACATGTAAGAAACGGATATACGCCATTCGTGTGCTGGTGGCATGAGACTCTGATGAAGGAGCAAGTGGTAACTGTGGGGCTCGTGTGATTTACTGGGCAGTAACGCTAATATTCCACCTGCAATGCATTTAAGCCATGGGCAGGCATTTTGTTGGCCACTCCTGCTTTTTATTACTCTGACAAAGACCAAGGCAGAAAGAGGGCAGCCTGTGAGTTTTTCCATTTCTCCTTACAAAGAACTAGCATCTGTGTTATGCATCTGCTTGTCATCAGATTACTAGAACTAGAAAGTGGAAAAATTATCCTGATTAAAACCAGTCAAATGATCTTTAGTGGTGTGCTTCATGCTTTTTATTTTGCAGAGAAGCTCTTATTTCCAATAATAATAATTATTTCATGGGTCATATGAAGGCAATTCATTATTTAATTAGACTGTGTTAAATAAAACCAGAAGTATATACTTGCTATGGTGTCTTTTATGCCATATTCAGGTAAATAATTAGTTCAACTTAGGGGAAAATACACAATTTAAGACTTTTTATTTCTATAATTATATTATGATATATTATACACACACGCACACACACACAGTTCACACAATAGCTTTTCACACACACTTTCTTTCATTCTTTTTTTTTTTTTATGCGTAGAGTCAAATAGCACACTAGCAATGGGTCCTGTGAAACATTATGCCTTTCTCCATCTTTCATGCACATTTAAGTTATAAAGCTGCTCTCTCTCTCTCTCTCTCTCTCTCTCTCTCTCTCGTAAGATAAACATACATGCCAAAATCAGGTTAAGTTGCTGGAGAATCTTTTAAGGTTTTTATGTCTCTATAATGTCTGCTGTAGGTCTACAGACATAAAGAATATGGCTGTGTAGCCACTATCTCACTCATGATTTCAGAGCATCACATTGTGATGACATAAGGATTTCCAATTTCCTTGAGAAAAGTTACTGTGTCTGAGGTAATGAGCAGTTATTACAGGACTCCAATCACTTTGGGAGGCATAAAAGCCTCATTTCAGAGCTTACTGGATAAAAAAATCTAAAGTGACCAGTCCACAGCAGACATCATCATTATATGACACCGGCCATTAGGGTCTTAGATTATTATTCAGTTTTCCATCCTATGGCATATTTTTAAGCAGTAATTATGCAGTAAACCATGCTGTGAAACTAAAAGAAAAAGTATGTCATTGTGAGGGTGCGGAATTTTCGACCACCAAAAGATCTTGAGAGTTTAAAGTGATAAATTATATAAATCTATTAAAAATATATCAAAATAAATAGAAATAAAATACTCTTTGGGAAAGTGGAGGTTCACTGTGTAGGCTGCCTGGTTTTGTGTTAGGGTTATTAAGGACAGCTACTTCACAGTTAAGCCTGCTGGAGTTGGACTGGACCTCATTATAGAGAGGCTGTCATTCCTTCCTAATGATTTATAGGAGTTGTTAAAAAGAGAGTAAAAAATGAGCCTCAGATCAAAGTTAAATAATAGAAAAAGGTGAAACGAAATAAAAGAGGACAAGAAAGAGAATTTTCTTGTATGTGTTTCCCAATGTGAGCGAAGTTTATAGTAAACAGCTAGGATCAATTTTCAACAAAGACATAATCTGTTTTATTTTTGTAGCTCTCTCAAAGTCCTTTGTGCTACAATTGATAATTTATTGTGCCTTAATGACACATTTCAGTCTTGTAGTTTCACCTCACACTAAAATCTTTATTTTTCCATCACTTGATTAATATCTGGTCTTAGACAGGATAACAGTTTCGTAGAAGATGAGGTGCAGGATGGAAAAAAGCCAAAGCAGAAGTCATCCACGTCTATTTTATGAGGCTATAAAGGAGCAGTAGTGCCCCGCTGGTCCCTGTATCTCATGTTGCAGGTCTTGTGCTGGATTTTCTTCATACACATCACCACCATAGTAGAAACTACATGTAGAAGAAAGTCAACAGAAAAGTTTGGGAGAGAAATTAATCAGACATTAGACTTTTAATGGTGGCACTGCATTCTTTTTATACTCTTAAACACTTCTAGTAGTACATATATTTGCCAGTGTTTTTAACTCCCTTTATAAAGCACCACACATAGATGCTTTCTGTTATATAGTTATATGGTTATATATATGTTATATGTTTTTTAGGAAATGTATTTGCTTTATGTTTTCTTTATGTTTTAACAATGATGTGGACCTTATAGCTAAACTTTTAGTTAAACTCATAAACCATACATCTTTAACAACTCCTAAACTCTGTCCTGTAATAATTGAACAATTTATAATGCAAAATTAACTTAGCTATTAACCTTCAAATATTAATGTTATAGATCAAAGAGTATCACAATTTTCCAAATGTTCTTTTAATATGTCAGATTTATGGAAGTTTGGTGGTGCAGCAGGTTATGTGTGCACTGATTTCTTTTCCCCAGAAATCAATCCTACTGAGAGCTTGTGGGATGTGCTGGGCAAAATATTCCGATTCATGGAAGCCCCAACTTACAACTTAGAGGACTAAATGGAACTGCTACTTATGTCTTGATGCCAGATACCACAGATACAAAGATACCAGAATTCCAGAGGTCTTGTCGAGGCTGTGCTTGGATGGGTTTTGGAGGCACAAGGGAGACCACCATAGTATTAGGCAGGTGGTTTTAATGTTATAGCTGATCAGTGTATGGCACAATTCTTCAGTTAATAAAATATAACACAGCCTTTTAAAACACAAATGTTTGAGGGGGTGGAATTTCAATTGGCTTAAACAACTGTGCAAATTAAACATATGAATGTATTTATTGGAACCTTATTATTTGTGATTATTTATTTTATACAGCTGTAAGCTGATTCGATGAATTTGGAAATAGAACTAATTCAAGCACACAGAAAGCTTGTCTCTCATGGGAAAATTGTCACAGATGTTGTCTGTGTGTCCCACCTAATAACACAATAATAAATAGTCATCTGTCTGCTGACTGTAGTGCAGTGCTTATATCCATGTGTCTGGCAGCTGTGTTAGGGAGGGGGCAGTTGGTCGATTATGCAACACAGCAAATAATATCAGTATCTCCGTATGTACACAGACACAGTGCCTCCACATTATGAACATCCATCTAAATGAATCTGTTATAAACATTCCTACAGCTTAGAAAACATATCTGTTCTTTGAAAAAGAGTTCAGTCCAGGTTCCTTTTCATGTTGTATTACTTCTATGACTAAGTTGAAGTGTTTTTGAAAGTTGACTTGTCCTGGAAAAATATCTGGATGGAAAATAACTACAAGCATAAACATTAGGAAACATTGTTCGTCTTTTCTGTTTTTTCAAGGAAGAAATGATTACATGCTTTTCTGTTTGATATAATGGTTTAAAAATAGATATAAAAGACATGAGGTTTGAACACAAAGCTAGATAAACAGTGATATGTAGCAGAGAAAAGGATAAATCAAGTGTGAAAACAATATTTTATGAATACGATGTTTTATCAACGGCGTTTAAAATGATATAGTTTTTCCTCATTGCTCTGTCCAACTTTTTGATCTTGTTTGAGAAACATCTTGTGTCATGCAGCTTCATTCATGGGTAGCAATATATATTTGTCACTCTGAAACCCTACATAATTACTTCAATCCTGACAGTCATGGATGCTTAGACAGCGAAGGCAAAACAGTGAAAAGAGACTGCAACGAGGGAACAGAATAGCAATGATGACAGAGGTAGCAATTAACACAATAAAATATACAATAAATTAATGAACCTTTTATTGACTGATGGTGAAAGCATTGTTGAGAAAGCAGGTACTCAGTGGCATTGATTAAGAACCTAAGTAAGTAATGATTATTGTTTTTGTTTTGTTTAGCTATGAGGTGTGAACAAACATGAATTGATTAAAATCATTGCATTATACAATATTCTAGAATCAGTGATTTATATTTTCACTCAGAACTTTTATTAATTTGCTATCATTTTCATCTATCTATCTATCTATCTATCTATTTATCTATCTATCTATCTATCTATCTATCTATCTATCTATCTATCTATCT
>JAOTRN010000008.1:16948751-16960762 GCA_028566695.1 Bagroides melapterus
ATATACACACACACATTTAGTAAAGGACAGTGAGTTCATCATAAGAAACCTAATTAAGACATAAAGCAAACATTTTCAATTATTTGAAATAAGAAGCAATAAGAAAGCATAGAAAGCTAGAGGTTGAGATATTATCCTGAGATTTTCTTAATACTGTCACCTCAAGCTTTCTGACAAGCTTGATGAAAGTGCTCTACAAATAAAATGGACTTGAGATCAACAGTTAATAGCAGGATAATCTGAAACAATACCTGTAAAGGCTACAGCTATGGTGTTCTAGACTTTAGGGATTGTTTGACCTGGAAGTGTCTGTTATTCTAAATTTGCATGCTGCAGAATTATCAATTCAATCAAACATTTAAACAAACATAGGAGCAAAATATCATGCCCTGCTCATTGTCATATTGACATATAATGAAAGTTTCTTTACATTCTAAGTCATTCTAATTGAGTTAAACATGTTTCGAGTTAAACCTGAACCCTGAACCTGAATCATGATACAACATGATGGTATTTGCTTTTGCTCAAAGCGCTTTGTGTTGCTGATGTCCCTAGTGTTAAAATGTGGACCATGGTGCTTTAGTTGTGGTTTTGTGTGTGTGTGTGTGTGTGTGTGTGTGTGCGCGCACCGTTATTTCTACTAAAACCGTCTCAGATTTCCTGCTCATTGGTGACCCATTCCTCCCAGTAGTGACTCTTTGTGGCTCAGACAGGTGAAATGAACACATAGTCTGCCAGCTGCTTTGCTCACAGGTTCCTATTTTCAGGGGGCCCTTGGACGCAGAGAAGTGCACAGTGTGTATGGTATGTATGTCTGTACTTTAGGGTACATAGTTTACCTTTAAAGCAGTTTTATTGATTTTGGCAAATAATTAATTGAACATCTAGTTATTGCTCTCTTTTGAGAGTGATCAGTTTCAATGCTTTTGGAGGCTTTATCACTGAGTAATACTACTATAATGTTGATATTAGACACAAATGAACACTGATTGAATGGATTTAACATTGTAAGTACACACTGAGGTTTGTTGGTGTTCCTAAACTCTGAACAAGGTAGTTTGCATGAATGAATGTGTGGATTTCTAATTTTCACTTGTTTGTAAAGGTAGCACATGATAAAGGTGGAAGCTAAACATTATCATTAGGTTTAACAGGAATATTTTACATTACAATACTGTGCTGTATTCTTGGATAAGAACATACGGGGAGGTTAAAGTTGCCGTTTATGGCCATAATATTTGTAGCATCTTTTTGGTCAGTTGCTCTGTTTCTTTCTGTAACAAACATGTCCTGGCTTCTGGTCAGTTGTAAATAGATAAATTAATGTATTCTTTCTTAGAATTATTGTTAATTTGAGGGATCCAATAAATAACAACAACAACAACAACAACAACAATAATAATAATAATAATAATAATAATAATAATAATAACATCATCATCATCATCATCTTATTTCACTTATCATTTATATTCAACTGCTTCTGGAAAAAGATGTTTTTTTTCTTTTTTCTTTTCTTGTAATATTCAGACATGCAATGTGTATTTTTATCTTATAGACTAACCAGGATGTGCAAACAAATAATTGATTATTGAACTAATTCATCATTTTTTTTTTTTTTAAACTTGTGGCTTATTCCCCATAGTAATTTAACTTGATCTGACAATTTTGCTCTAATTTTAAGAACAGCAACAAGAAAGTGGTATAGATTGCTTTCATCTGTTCTTGGACATTGATCCATATCAGCACCTAATTGGACAACTTTACCCATCTTGTTTAATTATTAAACCTATCCATTTGTCGAGCCAGGCTGTGACATCATCAGGCTTTTGTAGTACTGTTGATATCTGAGCTGTATAATATCAGTGCAGTGTTACCGGATAAGGCCAGTGCTATTGTAACTGGGTTTTTCTCAGGTGAAATGGCTGACGTATTTGTGTGCTAAAAACTTTCCATCATGAAAACAGCAACCACAATATTCTTTACAAAAGACTGTATATATACAACTTTTTTTATATATATATTTAGTGTATTATTTAGTGCATTTAAATGCACCAGTCATTATTATTACTACAGTTTCAAACCTTGTGTGGTTAATGACTAAATTTGGTATTTATATTTAAGGTGGCATCCTATAAATAATCAACATGTATATGAAGTGACAATTAAAAGAAAAGTGATATATATAAAGTAGACAATCCAGACTCTATATTTTAACCTTATATTGTATTCTTGTACTTCAGAGCAGGAAAAGGAGTGTTTTCAGCCATGAAGCTTGGAAAAGTCCGTAGCTCCAAAGACCACAAGAAAGGTAAATGTGCAGTGAGAGCTGAATTTTTAAAAAGCCATAGAAGACTTTTAGAATAGACAAAATACAAGAATAATAGCTCAGTGGAATAGACTTTCATCTAAATGCATGTCAGCAATTATAGGTAGAGGATTAAAGCAGCACAGATTACTGTGGTTCTACTTTATGTCTGTTTAAAAGCATTTTGTTCAGCATTCCTTTATGAGTCCACATCATTAGTAAAGACTTTCTTGCATTGTTCAACAATCATGTACTGCTGTATTTGAAAGTCTAAAAGTTAACGCTTGCATTATCCCTGTCAATCTAATTTTATGGCTGTGTCTAGATGGTCCAGCCATTTTGGAAACTGAAGATCTTGACCATAAAGGCATGAAGCGTGATCCTGACACTATCTCCCTGGCCTCTATCACTGCAGTGACCACTAATGTCTCCAATAAGAGGTAGAGCCACTCTCAGAATTTAAATCTGTTGTGTTAAATGGTAAAAACATCCTATTACAGTTTAGACTTCTTCTTTCTACACTGTGTCTTTCCTTGCTGCTGGTGTGAAACCTATCTTTTGTGTCATAAATTCTTATATTTTTATCTGTGATAGTGGATATATCATAGGAATAAAAATTCTTTTAGAGTCAAATTATTCAAATTTTCTTTTTGTAGTAAAGCATTAAAGGTACATTATATGGTACTTTAAATGTTTTTTAGATCAAAGCCAGATATTAAGATGGAGCCTGCTGCAGGAAGGCCTGTGGATTACCAGGTATGTACAGTAATGTAGTGAAGAGAGCCAAACTCACAATAACACTAACTCCTCTATGTGGGATTAATTTAATTTCAGGGCTCAATAACTCACCAACAAATGTTCATTTCATTTGTTTACAGTTTACTGAATATGGGTACTTTTCTCTGAAATGTGAATGCTATGAGACACTACATTAAACCCTGGTCTTTGATGTTTTAGCTCTAATTATGCTCAGTCTGGCTTCTCTTTTTTGTTCATTCCCCAAAACAAATTTATTTTGATACATAGGCGAATTTTAATATAACCCATAGCTTTCATGTTTCCCCCCCCTCAAGGTAGTTAGTATTTGGTACAAGCTGTACTAAAATGAAATAAATGAAATTATTTTAACATGTGACTCCTTTTAGATTTTAAATTATAAAGAGGTTTAGAGAGGTTTGATGGCTCTGGTACTTACTTTGGAAACAAGGAAACAAAAGTCCCCCCCCAGCTTCATTAGTATTCTACGTACTGTCAATGAACACTATTCTTTCATCTTTGAACTTATTCTCAGCCTCCAAAATCATCTCCAATATATTAGCATGCTTTTTGTTTTGCAGGGGATTGTACATTCAGCAAACAAATCCACAAACAACACTATGGTAGATGCTGAATTATAAAATGATCTCTGGTACAATAATCATATCATCTAGTCTGGTTCTTGATCTGTGTAGAAATATATTCATACTAACACATGCAGTTACACTGCTTAAAAAAAGTGTTCCACCCAGCAATCTAATGACTTTATCTGAAGAGTTTTTTTTTTTTAAGAGGTTCAATCTAATACCCCACAACAGAAGGTAAAAGCTGAAAGGTTTCAGACTCAATTAAATTAGAAAAGTAGAACAATGAACCAGCTAAAGAATTCTCAAGGCACCTTTTAAATGGTGAAACAGTTTGTGCAACACAGTGGTGTGTTTAAATAGTGCAATGGCCCAGAGCTGTGGGGAAGGGAAGCAATAATAATTCCTATCATTAAAGATGCAATTTCCTTTGCAGATTAGTGTTATGGTGATTGAGGCTCGCCAGTTGATGGGTCTAAACATGGATCCTTTGGTGTGCGTAGAGATTGGAGAGGAAAAGAAGTATACATCTATGAAAGAGTCCACAAACTGTCCTTATTACAGTGAGGTGAGCGATCTTGTATTTTAATTTCAGTGGCACAATCTAACGGACTTCTTCATCTTCCATTAAAATCTTATTGATTCTTTGGTCCATTTTTAATTTTTTTATTTTTTTGAATTTCTTTCATTCTTCAGTTGATAAATTATGACATTTTGATGACATGAACATACTATAACATACAGTAAATTAGAACATACTATTGGTATAAAAATAATTTTTTTTAAAAATAAAGTCCCAGTCTGTACTAGTGGAATTCTATTTGTGTAAATTGTCCTAATTTTAAGAGCCAATAATATATTCACTTGCATACTGAAATCTTGCTTTGCAATTTTTTTCTAGTACTTTGTCTTTGACTTCCATGTTCCACCGGATGTCATGTTCGACAAGATCCTGAAGCTTTCCGTGAGTAAACTCCATTTGTCATAGTGGGAATCTATGATATATGAAATATCTTTGTAATATTAAAATGTAAAAATCTATAAAAAAAACATTAGCATTGGGTTCTTGACTCATCTGATGACCCCGCAGGTCATTCATTCCAAAAACATATTGCGTAGTGGCACATTAGTTGGCACCTTTAAAATGGATATAGGAACAATCTACTCACAACCGGGTAAGTAATAATGTAAAAGATGAAAACATTACAATATTTTGGATTAATAAATAATGTGAATTTTTCCGCTTTAATTTTTTTGTCTTTTTGATGTAGAGCACCAGTTCTACCATAAATGGGCCATGCTGACTGACCCTGATGACATCACAGCAGGCTGCAAAGGCTATGTCAAAGTTGACATAGTAGTGGTAGGGAAAGGGGACACCATTAAGACCCCACACAAGGCCAATGAGTTAGAAGATGATGACATAGAAGGGTAAAACATCTAGTTTAATCTATGCAGTTAGTCAACATAAGTTTAATTCAAAAGAAATCCTGTCAGTTAATTAGTCAAAGCTTTTAGATGCAAAGATTGCATAGCTTGTCCATAATCACAATCCACATGCATGTAATTATGGGTATAATTTATTTAACATATGTAATATAGATTAAATATCACCATATTTAGACTAAAAATTAGACTGTTTCTTTCAGCAATCTTCTGGTGCCTGAGGGCATACCAGTAGAAAGGCAGTGGGCCCGCTTCTATGTGAAGGTCTTCCGAGCAGAAGGTCTGCCAAAAATGAATGCCAGCATCATGGCCAATGTGAAAAAGGCTTTAATTGGAGATAACAGAGACCTTGTGGACCCTTATGTTTCAGTGCATTTTGCTGGGCAGAAGGTAGGTCAACTCTGCTGAACACTGCTCAATGCTCTTTTGTTCCTGAGCTGCATGTTACTTTGGTAAAGCTGTAATAGTATCTCACAATCAGACTGACTGACAGAAGATTTTGGATGCATCACTGATCAAGCTAGTTAACCAAGTTAATGTTGGCACAGGGTCACATGCAGCTTTTATGCTCTTAGGAAGATGTCGCCTCAACATGGTTTTAAATCATGTTAAAAGATGTTCTTAATATTCCACTGTTTGTGGGAGGTTAGTACAATTATTAAGCTGCTTTTTGCAATATAAAATCAGAAAATCAAATAATGAGAGGAATAAAGCATTGTGAATAGAAATTGAGCTGAGTCTGCTTTTTATATTGAGATTTAATATTTAAGGAATAATCCCCAAGAGCAATGTGCTCATCCTAATTAGTAAATAAATCCTATGTGATGTTCATTGGGGATGTGATAGCTCAGTGGCTATTCAAACCACAGGTCCACCAAGCTGCCACTGCTGGGCTCTTGAGCAAGGCCCTTAAAATTCAAAAGATTTAAAGAGAGATGCCAACTAAATGTGAACTTGAGTTCAACAACCTCCGAATCAATACACAAGTGTCGGACTGTATACTTAGAATTCACACCCTCCGATGTCACCCGAATGAGGATGGGTTGAATTTTGTGTCCGGTTCCTCTCAAGGTTTCTTTTCCATCTAAGGAAGTTTTTCCTCACCACAGTCACCTCAGGCTTGCTCAGTGGGGATAAATACAAGCACTCTGATCCCAGCTTACCCACAATATTATACAGGGGGAGAAAAGAATTGCACTATGCTGTACATGGAAGAAAAGGCTGTCTCTCTCAGTTGGCCATCCTGTTTGATGTACACCAGCTGCCTAATGAATAACATTTTACTGTACTGAATTCTCATTGACAGCATTTTCATTGTTACTATCCAGCCATAATATTTAGTGCAGAATACAGCCTTAAATTTATCATTAAAGTTTACTGAATTGTCATTTTCAGTAGTCAGAATAATCTATAGAGCATGGAGAAATGCACAACACCACACACACAAATCTTCCACTAATAGCTTGGAATATCATTTTTATTGCAAAAAAAGCTCCCCAAATTTTACCAGCGTTAATAGGCTCCCTTTGGCTAATATACTTGTGAGCTCTGTGATAGTTACCTACCACTCTTTTACACCAAAACATAGAGCCATGTCTAATGCTACTGATTGCTTTAGTGAAGCCGACCCTTTATATGATGTGCATTGCGTGTATGTGTGTACACAGGGAAAAACCTCAGTGCAGAAGGGCACCTATGAGCCCGTTTGGAATGAACAACTCGTCTTCACCGAGATGTTCCCTCCCCTGTGTAAACGCTTTAAAGTTCAGATCCGGGATTCTGACAAGGTTACCGATGTTGCCATAGGGACTCATTTTATTGACCTGCGCAAGATTTCAAATGATGGAGACAAAGGTACAACGAAAGGCCATGCTGTCACAACTGTATGAGTCTTTGAAATGGGGATAGAAAGTCTACTTAATAGAGTACATTGTTTAAGACATTAGCAAGGAAATTGGTGTTTTCCCAGAAGCATAAACATTTTGGCTCACTTTGCTGTCTCCTCTCTAGGCTTCTTACCCACACTGGGGCCAGCCTGGGTGAATATGTATGGATCCACACGCCAGTACACGCTAATGGATGAGCACCAGGACTTGAACGAGGGGACTGGAGAGGGTGTGTCTTTCAGGGCCCGCCTCCTCATTAGTCTTGCTGTCGAGATCTTGGACACATCCTCTTCAGAGATTAACATCTCCTCTGAGGTCCAAGTGGAGCCCATCCAAAATGTTTCAGAAGTAAGATACTGAATTTTGCAGGCTTTTTTTTTTTTTTTTTTTAAAATACTGCTGGATTGTGCAGAGTTAAAAGACACTAGAGACTAGACTCTAACTAACTAATTAATTATTATTTACTTAATATACAATACATTGTTGGCTTAAAATAATGTATAATGTTTTAACTGCTTCATGTGGCATTAGGAGGGTTATGTGCTAGGGTTATGTAGGGGAGAAACTTTCAACACTACGAACACCACATTCAGACACTCATCTCCAGGCAGTTTATGTGCCATGAAAGATGAAAATCCAAAAAGAAGGACTTTTAGTTCTGCATAATTTAGAGGTTTTCCTGCTCCCAACACTGATTCAGCTGATTAACAGCTCTTCTTGAGTGGAAGTGGGTGTGTTAGAGCATGTAAAACACTTAAATGTGCAGGACAGCAGGTTCACCAAGACCAGAGTTGTAAGAATATACCATACATTAGTCTGAATAGCAAAAAAAGAAGAAGAGAAATAAATTTGATTTTAGATTTAGATTTTCATGATGCATCCACCAATATATCTAACAACTTTAATATTTAATGTTAATATTATTTTTATATAAATTGTGGAAGTGGAGCTCCATTTTCTGAACATTTAATTATTAGATTTTAAGACTTTAGCAGGTTATTGACAATATTGACAATTTCCTGACTTACAATTCTCACTCCTTTAAGTAACCTTTCTCTGTTCCATCCAAAAACCTGCTGGTATATGGATCGGCTACTCTAAATTGCCCTTATGTGTGAAAAGCAGGAAAACACCACCACTGTATCTTAAGGTTTGGATCTCATTTTGCACTTGGGCCCATGGGACTATCTTTTTCCGATGGGTGAGGATCGGTTTTCTCCTAAGGTTTACACAGAGACACTCCATACTAATTCAGATGTTTAAAATGTTTAATGGGGTCGCAGTGTGAAAACACATTTATGGATCTAGACACTGACAGAGTCAGAAAGTGTTACAGCAAATAACCTAGAGCAACACTCTAATGAGACACAAACTACTCAATACCTCACAGTGTATTTATTTTTTTATAAAGTAAATCTGAGGGCAAACCAGTATCTGTTATTTCACTATAAAAAATAATAGTGCAGTTTTCCTGCATATCTCAGATGAATGATAAATAGAAATAAAATTGTTAAAATAATGACCACAATCTTGACCACTGGGTGTGATATCGGGCAGTGTAAGTGGATGAGAGCTGTTCATGGATCTGTTTCTCTTTAACATCCTTTCACCACTACTCTTCTACATGTGTATACTGTATTGAGAAGAGGATGAGTTTCCTTTAGAGTCGTTCCTGTTTCTTTCTCATGTTGTCTCATGAAGGATTTCCTTGCCTATGTTGTCTCTGCCTTGCTCATTAGGGAATTAAATCTTCTTAGTGTTTGATCTAAGATTTGCACAAAGCATTTTATGGAGTCAGTTTACTGACTCCCTCCAAAAAAGATGTTTATTGGTTTCGTGTTAAGCTGTTTTGTGATCCTTAGTTCAACTAAGATACATGGCGATTTCTAAGAGTCTACAAATTCTCTTTGTTTTCAGATTTCAGCAGGCAAAGTGGAGGAGTTTTTTTTGTTTGGATCCTTCTTAGAGGCCACCATGATTGACAGGAAGATAGGAGACAAACCGATCAACTTTGAAGTCACAATTGGTGAGTAAATGATATTAACCTGGTGATTGATTATATTTTTATTTCATGTTCCTGGAACATGCGTAATATTGGCGTTTAAATGTTTGACTGAAGTACATGTAACGAGATACATTTTGATCCAAATAACCTTCACAATTATGCCTTCCCTGTTCCTAGGTAACTATGGTAACCAGATTGATGGTGTGAGCAAGCCAGTAAAAAAGAAGAAGAAGGGCAAAGGGGATGGTGATGATGAGGAGTCTGAGCTGATCCATAACTCCAGTGATGAAGAGACTGAGGAGGATGGGGAGCTGGCATCAGTGTCCTCTACTCCTCCCATGAAGCCTGTAATCACTGACAGGTCAGTCTCAAGAGAATAGAGCTGATGTGTGTGGGGCTAAAGATCAAAGAAAAAGGAAAGCATATTGATGTGTTGGTACATGCTGCACGTGAACACAAACGTCCAATGGTATTAAATAAATAAATTAGCAATTAAATGATAAGTGTAGTGAAGTGATTTTTTTTTGTAATTCTCATTTGAGATAGATGTAGACAGAGTTATGAGATTGTGAAAATGCCATGAAGCTCAAAGCAACTTTTTGTCCAGAGATCATCAAATATAATTATTATTCAGTCTTCGGTCAATTTTTACCTTTTTTTCTATTACTCCTAGTTTTAATTCTAAGTGAATCAGTTAAAATAGCTATTATTTTTGATTTACAAATTTTGGTATAATTTTTGAGTATTTTGTTACAGCTGTTTTTATGCTTATGTTCTGTAAAGCTGCTTTGAGACAATGTCCATTGTTAAAAGCGCTATACAAATAAAATTGAATTGAATTGAATTGAATTAAAAGACTTGTATTATTCACCAGTGCTGCCATTTCAGGACTTGTTGAACATCGTGCATTTTACCTTTTCAGCAATTACTTCCATTTGCCATATTTTGAAAAGAAACCTTGTATCTACATCAAGAGTTGGTGGCAAGATCACAGAAGACGGTTCTACAACTCAAATATTATGGACAAGATTGCAGACAAACTGGTTAGACAATTTGTCCTTGTGTTTTCTAGAATTACATGTTATATGGTGAAGAAAAAAAATTCCAAGCTCAGGAAATATCTGTGTTTGATAGGAAGAGGGTCTGAATGATGTTCAGGAGATTCTGAAGACAGAAAAGGCTTATCCTGAACGCAGACTGAGGGGTGTTCTGGAGGAGCTGAGCACTGGCTGCAAGTACGTGTGTACGAACCTGTGATGCGGCACAACGTGCCAGTTAACTGAATTATGATCCTATAATAATACAATCTGGAGTGTGTTACTATGATTGACCCACAGGGATTTTCCAATGATTACAATATCTAATTTTTCATTTACAACACACTGCACATTTTAATGGTTTGTACAGATTTAATGTTATGGACCATCTGAGAGCCAAGTTAGTTCCTGATATCACTTACAGTTTGTTAAAGCTGGGATAAGCACTCAGGCTTTGCCAACGTCTCTCTTTCATCACAAAACACACACACACACACACACGCACACAAACAAGAAAAGAGAAAGCTTAACCAAGACTAACAGCACTTACAACCAAGACTCTTAACTTGTTTTATTAATTTTATGTATCCTTATATCCTTATCCTATATCTTATTATTATTATTATTATTATTATTCAAAAATTAGATAGAATCTAAGCTAT
This sequence comes from Bagroides melapterus, assembly GCA_028566695.1. NCBI lineage: Eukaryota > Metazoa > Chordata > Actinopteri > Siluriformes > Bagridae > Bagroides > Bagroides melapterus. Next base: position 16,959,436 of record JAOTRN010000008.1, read on the forward strand.
ATCTAAATAAACAAAAACATATTAAAATAATTAAACAAAAAACAACACCCTAATATTATCATTCATTTATAGCTGGAACTACCTGCGATGTTATACTGTACCTAAATTACGCACATATTCTGACCTGATCTGATTTGTACATTCAATAAACAATGACCACCAGCATTGTCTTTATAAATTCCATATAACACTCTGATTTATTTAACAAATAAATACAGTTAGTGTATTTATTTTAGAAACTTCTTATCTTCTATTTTTGTTGACAGTCGCTTTGTCACCCTGGCCAATAAAGATCAGAATCAGGCTGGCGTAACCAAATTGGATCGGGAAAGGCTGAAGTCCTGTCTAAGAGAGATGGTATACCATTACATTTCCACAATACAAACCCACAATGTAGAATTAATAAAATCTCAAACATGAAAAGCTGAATGTGCTTTGCTGTGCTGTTTGTAGGAGAGCATGGCCCAGCAGGCTAAGACCATGCGTTCACAAGTGAAGAAAAACACTGTACGTGACAAACTAAAATTGTCTCAGAATTTCCTGCAGAAGCTCCGGTTCATGGCTGATGAGGTTAGATGAACAGCAACTTCTTACATTTTCACATTATTTCACATTGATATTTTGAGAAAATATCTGTTTTGTGTTTTTTTTTCAGCCACAGCACAGTATTCCTGATGTATTCATATGGATGATAAGCAACAATAAGCGTATAGCATACGCACGAATCCCTTCAAAAGATATCCTCTACTCAATTGTAGATGAAGAGATGGGTAAAGATTGTGGAAAAGTCAAAGCTGTCTTTCTCCGGGTAAGTACCTATATTTCCATTTTTCTCACTAAAATATTTTGTCCTGTTAGAGTTTCCTTTAGCTTTAAGATCTAAAAAGACATAATAGCACAATAGTATTACATTTACATAGTACTGAGATTTATTTGGTGGAGTTAGTGAAACTTTTATACTGTTGTTATTATAATTCTGATAATTATATGCAGTTACCTGGAAAGAAGAGCTTTGGCCCAGCTGGCTGGACAGTACAAGCTAAGATGGAATTGTACTTGTGGCTTGGTCTGAACAAACAAAGGAAGGACTTCTTGAGTGGCCTGCCCAGTGGCTTTGAGGAAAACAAAGCAGCTAAAGGCACAGGGCTACAGTCGGTGCCTCCCGTTAACCTCGTCTATAACAGTAAATATGTAGCCTGGCCAGCTTTTCTTAAGTCTGTGTGTTGAAAGACTTCTGGAGCTTCATGTAAAGCCAAATCAGAGCAAAAAGAAAGAAAGAAAGAAAGAAAGAAAGAAGAAAGAAAGAAAGAAAGAAAGAAAGAAAGAA
>JAOTRN010000008.1:16985395-17000591 GCA_028566695.1 Bagroides melapterus
AAATCAACATACCACCACAGAAAAAATACTTAACAGTTAAGTAAGCGGCGTAGTATCTTCAAAGCTTGTGCTTTTCTCTCACCTGCACTATTTCCAGCATCTCTGCTCGGCTGATATATCCGTTTCCATCCAGGTCGTACATGCTGAAGGCCCAGCGAAGCTTCTGTTCCAGACTTCCACGAGATGTCACACTCAGTGCAATGATGAACTCCCGGAAATCAATAGTTGCATCACCGTTGGTGTCAAAGGTACGAAATACATGTTCTGCAAATTTTGAGGCATCCCCATATGGAAAGAAATTGGCATAGATTTTCTTAAACTCGTCCACAGTTAAGTGACCAGTAGGGCAATCTTTAAGGAAGCCACGGTACCACTCTTGCAACTCGTGGTCTGTGAATTCTGTATTTTCCCGCAGATCATTCAGAACCTCAGGACGCAGTTTGCTGTTCTGTTTACCCATGATGATATTGCACTTCAACTTCTGGACCCCTCTGATGGATCACTCTTGTGTCTTGGTGTCTCACACCGGCCTAAAAATGATAACAGGATGCATCAAAATAATAAGTCATTTCAACATTTGATATTTCCATTACACTTTTCCCCCCTCTCATTTCTCAGATGAAGATTTGACCAGATAGAGAAAGATATTACATGTAGTGAGATGAGAGAAAGGAGTCTAGTATCCATGGAAACCATTTAATGGCCTATTAAGGTGAAAATGTATTGATTTCTCGATGCTGGTTTGGTGGGGGTGGGGAGCTAATGGTCATCTGTGGGATTCTTAGGAAGGGTCATGACTGGCACTAAATAACCTAGGAAACTAGGAAACCTCGGAAGGTCAGATAATACAAAGGAGGTTCCACTCATGTCTGTAAGAATAAATGTTAACGCAGTGGAGTGTGTTACAGCAGCAAATTACAATAATACATTCATAGTCAGAACTATTTCTGTGAATATGCATGTGTGTGTGTGTGTGTGTGTGTGTGTGTGTGTGTGTGTGTTTGTGTGTCAAACGACACCAAGTGACAGTTTTACACCTTCTGCATTCTCCACACTCTCTACATCTCCATCCTAAATTCAACACATACTTTCAGATGCCTTTAACACATGATGAGCCATTTTTTCCAAAGCTCAGGGTTTGTATAATTAAATTCTCTACTTAATCTGATGCTTCTTTGATCTTTCAGTATCAGTAAGAATGTGCTATGTGCCACATTAGAGAGCCGTTGACTGTTGAACAGGTGTGATCTGAACCTACCAGATTTTTAATAGTCTATCATGCAGCTCTGAATCTCCAGCTATGAAAACAATCAAAATGATTTGCATGATTTTTTGAAAACTTCAATTTAAGTTTGTTCCCTAACAATAAAACAAAAGTGGGGTGGTAATGCTCAAATATCATGCCTGCATACAAACACTTTTTGAGAACACACAGGTGAAGTGCCTGGGCAAGACTATATGTAATGGTAGGCTATACAATTCAGCTATGCTTATCACTTAATCCTACAATAGCTTAATGTTAACAATGCTGAAAAAGAAATGGCAATGCCACTTCTTATTTTCCCTATAAACCTTAAAGTCTATTATTTTCCCTTTTGTTTTTTTACTTAATAATTGCTGTTAAATAAATTTTGATGCATAGCTACTGCCACCAAGGCTCTTGCAGTCAACAAACAACAAATGTGATATTAAAAAACAGGACCAAACTTTCACTGACAGAAATGAAACTCATGATTAGAGCAGTAGAAGAATTAGCATGCTGAATTTTTATTTCACACTGTGCCTTTATTACATTTTTAATTTTCAACAGAAATTTCTGGGTCAGTTAACATGTGCCTTTTTTTTTTTTTACACTTGGTGAGCTTGCCTTTATCTTATGCTTTAATATGAGAGGTTTGGCACAGACTCTATTTTTCAGTCTCCATCTCTTCAGTAGGAAGTTTTTTCACTCAGCCTGGTCCTGTAATCTGAGTCACTGGTCACTGCTGCTCCGCTTCATGCAGACATGATCATGGGCGTAGTTGAGTTTTACTCACTCCCACTTTCCTTCAAATGCTTGCCAAGCCACAATAAAACACAGAACTTTCCAGTCTGCTGAACACAGAGTGCAGTGGCATGGAAAAAGATACACTGCATGCAAGAAGACTTGTTGCACCGGCCTTTTTTTAGTTCAAATAACAACGACATGGGGGTAGTTTAAATACAGAGCTTTTGTGCCTTCTATGCTGTGCATAGTTAAAGTTTTATATTGACAAGGCTTACTGACAAGCAAACAACAAGGTGTAATTCTAATCAAACTGCCCACCACTAGATTTACTATTTTGAATGCTCTCTTATTTACTCATAATATAACAAGTACGAATAATTACAATATCAAAGCACAAGCTTCTAGAAAACACGTGTGTTTTACCATTAGCAGAGGTGTTAAAATGGTCCAGCATACACTGGGATGGTAATCAGGCGTTGAATGTACATTGCGTGGACATGTTTATCTAAGATTGTTGCTCTCCAGTCCATGACTGCTTGTCGCTCTGTGTCTTATTACAGAAGTACACATTACCGCCACCTCAATCTCACCCATGCTGATCTGACTAAACCAGAATGTTCTTTTGTACTCGGCCACAAGTTTGCACCATCATGCGACACGAAATTCCCAGCAGGACATCTGTGCATAAATCAAGACTGAGAAACAGACAAAGCTCTTCTCACATATAAACCTATTTCATACACAGTTCTTAGCTCATTATGTAATATATTTCCACACATCGCACTTTAACATGTGCGGGTTTGTTGTCATCAGCTGTCTTGGTACAATTCTCCTGGTGGTTGTAGAGTAGTAGGGAGTCAACTCTGGTCCATCATGCATAAATAATCAAACCCATTAACCTCTTTGTGTTTGTGTAAGCCTCATTAAATCCCTGTTCTTGAAAGCTGGGTAACCGAAATCTATCCTGCTTGGTGATCAGCAGAACACAAATCTGATGGCTTTCTCCTGCTTCACTGGACCAGAAGCTGAGCCTAAACTAACACCTCATGTGCTAGTTTTTTTTTCCCCTCTCTCTCAACTTGTTTACTGAATCTGTCATCAAAAGGTCAATGCTTTCTTACTGACTGCTCCACTGAAACTAAGTCACTCAACGTCTGGTAGTATGCCACCAGATCTAACTCAAAGAAAGCAGAACACACAGGCATGATATCTAGCTGCCCAAAAAAAGCCCTCACTCTTGTTGTAGTATTTATAAATACTGAGGTGACACCAGCAATTACTCACAAAAATGACAACTAATCTCTCCAGTAACGTTTGAATGTTTTGTTATTCATGCCTAATCTTCCATAGCACTTCTGTCACACAAACCTGAAAGTGGTCGTGACTCAATCGTGACATTTACAGGAGACACACAGACTGTTTTTTCCTTTCACACTTACTAAATCACTTATAACTACATACACCCCGTTCATTTTCATCAATATATTGTAACGGACTTTAAATTACATATATAATCTCCATGCTGAATTATATGTACGGGATATTTAAAGGATAAACACGGGTGGGCCACACCTACCGTCACCCATCGCTCCTGTAAACTGTTGATAGCTGTGAATAAACAGCTATCAACTTTACTTTAAAATAACTATTCAGCAAGAAGTTTGTCTTTTGCGTGAATAAGGCACAGTAGGAAAACAGGTTTAACTAACAGGTGGTCGAATATAAACGTGTGAAGTCCCAACTTATTTTCCAGTATGGACTTGAACTTACCTTCAAGTAGCCTAAGATTATTAAGCGGTCTCCGGTAGTGTTGGAGAAGAGTGTCCTTGGCAACGGAGAAAAATATTAAAGTCTGCTTATATTTACGCGACTTTTAAAGTACATCCCAAAACGTATCCATTGTCGCATAGCTTTCATAATACATTATTTCATAGCCCATCAGTATTTTTTACCTTTTACCCTGAAAAAACAGGCTCCATCTTTCGTTAAGCTAACACTTGAAACCTCCTCCTCATCATTTCTGCTACCGGGAGATCCGATACCCTGGACCTGCCTGCTATGGACGAGTCCACAACTATTTGTAGGGGGGGACTTAAAGACGGTTGATTAGTCTTGCCGAATTTCCTTTCGTAATATGCATTTGTTTTTTAATTAAACCTTATTTTTTCTTGTATTTGAGTACTAAGACACATTCTCAAAATTAAAGTCTCTAAAGCAAGTCATCCACAGCGTTTTTGAGATAACATCCCATGGTATGATGTGGTTTAGTCCAAATACGCTCCGCGTCGGAAAAGGCAGCTGTGGCAACACACTATGGAAAGAACCTTTCTGACTCAACGAAAAGAACAAAAAAGCGGTTTCTTCGAATTACTAAATTGTCTATAAAAAATTTGATGAAGACAATGCTTTTAGCTGTTATAGATGTAGTAACAATTTAACTGAATTAATTAGAACATATAGCTTATTTCTATAAAAGAAAGAAATTAACTCAAAAACCTTGGTTTGAACAGTAATGACCTGTTCCGTAGTTCATCAGAGGGCCGCTGAGACAGAGAGAGAGAGAGAGAGAGAGAGAGAGAGATAAGCACACTGAACACACTGTTAAATGACCCCAGGCACTCACACTGAAACTTTACAGCAATGGAAATTTTGACAGCGACTAATAACCCCAGAGACATATAGTCGATGACAGCCCATAGAAGGCATTGTATACATTGTATGAAATTCGGCACAGTGACAGAGGACAGCTACACCACAGTTTTGGTGGTCCAGATTTGGGTCATGACAAGTTCATGTATACCATGATAATTTATGCTTTATTGGAATTTCTGCCATTTTGATTTATAAAAATATGTTGGGTTTATTTCCAGCTTTTCCTACAAATTTTGTACAATCCTCATGTTATTTGGATCAATGCACTGAGACCAACCCAAACAAATCTTGTTTGAAATCCTTGGTAACACGTACTGATAGTTGCAGTGGCTTCTTCTTCATCCGTTGCTAAAGGGTGGGGCCAGAAAGAGAACGGGTGGGCCCCTTTAATACAACTATTTCTAGCACCATTATTTATTGAAGGAGAAGTATTTTAGTAGTAGTAATAGTGACAGCGAGAAAGAAATATCCAAACACTCAATATAAAGGAAAGGAGTACAAGTCATGATAGTCATAAAAGCTTGTCTTTAGAGCCTAATCTTAAGAGTTTAATCCTAATTTAGCAGAATGAAAAAAGCTTTGTTCATTCCATTTTAATATTACTTTAATTAAAACCTGTTCATGGTGAAAATGCACATTGGGTAAACAAATCTTTTAGTGACATTTGGGTTAACTGAAGTGTAAGATTGGATTTGAAAACGCTAGGTCATATGAAAATCTCCCATATTACATACTGGAACTAGCGCCCTTATTGTTCCACAACTGGGATCTGGTTCATATATTGAGCACTCATTAAACGTCCACTAGGGGGCGTGTTTGCATGTTTTTCATTGAAGCAACAGGTCACACGCAGTAGGCTAAATACTAGTGTGATAGAGGAAAGACACACATATATAACAAGACATGTAACATGTTATTCTGTCTTACACAATAAACTCTTATCCACTCTTACACAATGCTGTATACCAGCCATATTTGCTAGTTCTTTGCAACATTTTTTGCTTGTTTACACAGTGAGCCAAGAAGAGGATCAAACCCATGAGCCTGGAACTGTGAAGCTACTGCACAACTGTACTCCCTCTATAAAATCCACCAGGTCTGTTAACCACATTGAGAAAAAGGTCATTTTGACCTATAAACCATATAATCTATCATCTGGTACCAATCTGTACCAGGTTAAAGAAAACAGCCAAAAGATATAGGTACTACAGGTTATGAGTAAATGGACAACTGTTCAACACATATAGGATTATACAGTTTATGATTAAGTAATATCTTTTTTTATATATAAAATTTGTGAATTATGAAGGCATGTTAGCCTTATTATAAATTTGCTAATACAGACGAATTATGCTATCCATTAGCGTGTGTATTTATTTGCAAGGTTTGTTTGTCCACAGTATTATTGAAGGTTGACACGAAAAGGTTGAAATGCAAAAAAAAGCACCTTTCTAACAGTTACATAAGCACATTTTATTTCTCAACTGCATCTGAGAAAACTCAACCCCCTAAAAATGCATATAAAGAAAACAGACAGGTTAGGTTGATGGATATCTGTCTATTTTATGTTGTTGATCTCCATTGATTTTTTTTTATTTTGGAAAGATTCAACAATTTTTGAATGTTTAAAACATGCAAGGTTTATGAAATAATACTTCTCTATGTTAAGAAAGTACTATTAAAAACTACAAATTAATATTTTAAAAAGCTACCTTATTTAATATATAGAAAAGTAAGTAAATCAAGCAAGGATGACATCAGGAGATTCAGCAGTTTGTATTGATTTTGGTTTCTGAATTTGTTTTCAAAACCAAACTTACTGGGTCAGCATTGCCAATCAGATTACAAAACAAGTCTCTTTGCTACCTTCAATAGGGAACAAGGGCAAAGTTTAGAATTATTTGTTTATGGTGTTGACTCCATTTTAAATCAAGGTTTTTATTCTAAATTTGTAATTCAGATAAAAACTTAAATAGTTGCACAAGGAGAGAGAGGCTAGACAAATGTCAGAAAGAAAGATTACATGAAGCAGTATACACATAAATCTGTTGAAATATTATTTATAATGTTATTAAAAAAGCAGACATTCCAGCAGACACATCTGTTTAAAAAGAGAGAGAGAAAAAGAAACTTCAGATTCAAAGAAATAATTTGTTTAATGTGTTCATATGAGTAGAGTGCTCTAGACAATAACAGTCTGATTGCAGGGTACAGTTTGTACCATGTACCCAAGTAATTTAGTTAGCTGTCTGACTAACACAAGCTTATTTCATGATAATAATAATTTAGATGACTGTTAAGTGATTAGTGTGGAACTATGACCACTGCTCTCTTTTCCATATCTTTATGATGTTCATCATACATGCAAAACCACACAAACACACATACACACACACACACACCCCAATTTCATGTCAGATAAAATCATTTATTTATGTTCTGGCCTATTTTGTCATTATTTACACAATTATAAATACGTCACTAGTTGTTATAGGTCATACAGTATGTTATGTACCTGCAACTGGTTGAGAGTAGGGCTATAAAAATAACTTACCAATTTATTATTTCCCAGACTTACACCATTGCAGCTGATCTAGAATCTGTTTAAAAAAATAAAGAAGAACACAATAGCAATGACTAAAGTTGTGCTGTTTTTCAGTTTCAGTTTATGATAATGAAAAATTTGTTATTGATTGTTAATTTACAGCTTTTATAGTACTATACGTAATTTACAGTACTACAGTACTTTTGTAGGTTATTGTCTTTTTTTAGGCCTTTTTTGGCTAATAAAAAGCAAGACTAGAACCATATGTAAATAACTCATACAAATATACAAATATATTTATTTAAAGGAATATGTTGAAGTATACAGTAGCTCTAAAGTGTTTTAAGCCATAAAGTTTTAAAATATTCATATTTATTCCTATGCTTTTAAGCTTAACTGCATGAGAACTATATAGCAGAGTTTTAACATGTTATATTTAAATGTCAGTTTATTTCATAGCCCTTTTATGACCCTTGTAAATCTTCACAAAGCATCACAAGGAACCATCCCAATGAAAAAATACAGAGATTCACAAGTGGAACCCATGGTTCTCTGGCCAACACCAGATGACTACAGAATGAAGAGTTTAAACAAAGAATACAAATACTATCAGTAGTAATCCAGATCCAAGGCAATGTCACAGACAAAAAAGGCTAAACTGACCAACTGCTAGCTGTCTTGTGGTGTCATTCAGACTCCTCAATATTCAAACTGTCAAATCTCAATAAAATAAATATACAGGGCAAAGATTTTTCTAGTAACAAATTATATACTTTATGTCTTTAGCTTGTAAATGAAACTATAACTGATCAGGGATTTATCATACTACGACAAGACCAAATGTTTAGCCCATAGTTTTAACAAGGTTATCCCTCCTGGACAAATCTATTTAGTCCATGCTAGTCTATTTGGTTGTGGAGGAGGAGGAGGAGGAGGAGGACCACTATTATTTCTAATGCTGCTCTGTATATCAGTGTCTTTATCACTACTTATTTACCAGCCACCAGGCCCCTACTCTGAATTATTAAAATGAATTTTGGGTTCTTGTAGAATCTGCGTTTCTTCTAGTTGTACTTCCTTCAGCTCCCACTTCCTTCAGCTCTACTGGACTGAGAGCTGAAGATGTTATAACAGAAGTCTTTGCCATTTGCTATTCAGTGTAGTCAATCCTTGAGACTGAATTGAACCACCCAGCAATAGATAATGTAATACTGGTGGATACACCAGTGGAGTTGTGGAAATGGGACAGGACCAAGTCAACTAAAACTTATATGTTCACATATAATATGAATTAATAATAAACCTAATAAGTGGACCAGAAATGTAATGTTAAAATCAGTTTACAAAAATAAATAAATCAACAAGTCTTGTATGATGTAAAACAAGACAAGCTGTTCTTACACAATACAAGATTTGCTTTTCTTTCTTAATGGCTATTCAGCAGCTTGTCTTTTGTCTTAGATGTTACAGTCCTGATTTAAAATGGATGAGCTCATCACTGCTGGTACAAAGGTTGAGTCCAACTCAGCTGTAAGGGCCAACGTCCATCTATAATATATTTGTGCAGACTGTTTGTCTTGTAGTGTAATATATTCTTATACTGGTGTAAGCCCAGAATGTGTGTGCTTATTGTCTGTCATCTATAAGTTCTTTAATCATCCTACTTATTATTAGTTAACTTATAGTCCTTAGGAAAAGCTTAAAGTTCCTATAGAAGGGGTTTGCTTTCGTCTGCCTCATGAATGGACATTTACTGATTTATTGATTCACAATGATTAATTCTAAATTTATTTAGACGCTGTATTTACAAAATAAATTTAGAATGAATCATCATTTCCAACACTACACTGTCACTTCTTATTACAGTGCAAAACAAGCCAAATCAAACACTCTAACAAATAATATAACAACCTGGAACTCAGATTTAAACTGTTTTATTGTGTTCACTGTTCACAGGTATGATTCTTACTTTGTAGACCATAAAATAAACTATATTCAAGGTCTTATATAACATAGCATTTAATCAAGTATAATAATATGTTTTAGCTTGTTACTTTTGACTATGTATTGTAAAATTCACATATTGAATTTTGGATCTTTGTAAGGTTTTGCATAGTTCAGGCTACCAGAGTAAACTACGGACTGTCTCCTGCTTGTTTTTGTATCTGTATCTGGTTAGAAACATTATCTGAATAATTCAATCTGAATAATTTATTTATATTTGGTTATATCCCTAGAATAGTCCCGCACATGTACTCACAGCATCTCACACCAGTCCACTAACCAACATGCTTTTAAACAGAGACCAGGACAATAGGCAAAAACATTTATCAGACCTCAAGCTCGAACCCAGGACTCAGAAGCCATAACTGTTTATTAATTAAATTAAATTCAATTTTATTCGTATAGCACGTTTAACAATGGACATTGTCTCAAAGCAGCTTTACATAACATATAATAAAAGGATTAGCAATTATTATTATTATTATTTCTGCTCTGGTGAAGAAAGCTCCTTAAACAATATTTTGCCATTCATAAATGACTTTGCTCTGTAAAACTAGTTAACTCAGGGATCCCTAGATAATTTACGTATAACATATAACTAATGGATATTAGACATTATGGAATTACATAAGTGAGAAATGTTGAGCAATAGGACTTTGAATCAAATGTCAGAGTAGTAAATTAGATATAGTGGGTCAATGACAGGTCATTTGATCAACTCTAATTGGTGCTTGGGTTTTTAAAATGGGTAGGGTGTAGGCAATATTGTAATAGTGCAAATATATTATTCATTATTATAACCATAACTTAGGGAAGCTTTGTATCCTCTCTCTCTCTCTCTCTCTCTCTCTCTCTCTCTCTCACTCACTCACTCACTCTCTCTCTCTCTATCTATATATATGTGTGTCTAAAAATCTCTATCATCCTTAGTGGATTATTTGTGTGTTTCCTTTAAAGAGATTCGTGTGAAATGAAAGTAGTTTAAGTCAGTTACCGTCCCTGTGCCTTTATCTGAGTTTTGATATTGTGGTGGACTTTTACACACACCCATGATAAGACTAAGGCCTGTACTGCCATGGCATGTGAACATGTAGTGATTAATAAGATCTCCTGTACAGTTGTTGTCTATAAACCTGAGGGCCATATTTCATACCAATAGGCTTTAACTATTTTATAACGACAAAGTATTTAGTTATATATATTTTCTACCCAATGTCTCACAGTGTTTAATTTTATCTTCATATTACTAAAACACTTTTCTTCATCTTCCAGCACGCTTTCTCTCACACACCAACACCTATATGCCTATATACAGCATGCTGTTAGAATATGTGCTAAAACAGTGTGGACAGGGATTTCAAGTTATATTCAGGTAAGACAGTGCAAATGATTTTATTGGGTAATACCAAATGAAATACCATGTGAAAATACAATGCTCCTTCTGCTAGATAGACTTTTAAAATACCTTTTGTGCAAAAATACTTAATAAACCCAAAGTTTTTGAATGGAATGATCAATGACCCTCATGTGACTATGCATTGATCACTTTGTGTACCTTGTCCAACAACAGCGGTAGCTTGCCTATCAGTAAGCAATGTACAGAACATACCGTCTGGAGCACAGGCTCAGAAGAGAAACCTTCTCCCATTTTACTGCACTGACAGGTTGTTAAAATGTCATCGATAGGTTGCAGTGACCTATTCAATAATTCCCATTTGAACTATATTAGTTTTATTAATTATATTAGAGTTCTTATCCTACATTCACCCAGCACTTTATTAGGAACATCTGTCCACCTACTTATTCATGCGATTAACATTTTTGCCATTTAACAATTAACAGTATAGTCTGTGCAGATTCAGTGCAGCAGCTTCAGTTAATGTTCACCATCAAAATTTGCAAAACATGTGATCTCAGTGATTTTGTCCGTGGTATTATTGTTGGAGCCAGATGGACTGGTTTGATTATTTCTATAAACTTCTGTAGTTTAAAATGAATGGTGCAATAAAGAAAAAACACAGGGCTGCAGTACTACAAACAGAAACCCCTTGTCAATCTGTACAACTGTGGTGAGCAGTAAAGAATCACAACACATAGAACCTTGATGTGGATGTACTACAGCAGGACAAGACCGAGTCTCACTTTTGTCAACCAAGAACAGAAAGCTGCAGTGAGCACAAGCTAATCAAAACTGGAAAGCTGAATTTGACATCAACAGCATAAATTAATCCATGGACCCAACCTGTTTTATGCATACAGTTCAGGCTGGTGGATGTGGTGTAATGGTGTGGAGAGGGGGTACGTTTTCTTGGTATACATTGGGCCCATTAATACAATAATCAAGGCCATAGTCTATATGAGTGTCTTAACATACAATAAAGGAGTGCTTGTGAATTCTGATTTAAAGAAAAATCAGGAGATCAGAAGTAATAATGCTGTGGTACTCATGAAGTATTATGGTGAATGATGTGAATAAAAAAAAAAAAACAGTTCGGTCTGACAAATATGCTAATCAAATTATTTAAACTATGCTAGACAACAAACTGCAATCCATCAGTTTCCTAACATTATACTAGATCATTTTATGAAACTAGTCTCCTTTGTCCTGCCAGAGAGGTGGATGGTCTGAACTTTGGAGCTGGGCTGAACTGCTTGTTCCTCCAATGTCACCTCCCACTACAGCTGAGGTATAAAAGTCCAGGAAAAATACACACAAATTAGTCCATCCAGCATACTCAAGGGCCATTGCAAGGCAAGAGTTTATTGAACCCATAATGGGGGATACTAAGCTCTTTGTTTTGCTGCTTTTATATACCATTGTCTTTACTGGTAAGTATTAGGATTTTTTTTTCTGCTGGAATTTAAAATGAATAAGAAATCATAGTTGTTTTATGTGAAGGTGTGTAAAATACCGACAGAGATATTTGAAGGGAACAATTAAGTGAACTTGTTATTTCGGTGATTTATTTTTCTGTAATTTTGGATTTTTTTTCTAAAATGCTTTTTCATTTTTTGCTTGTAGATGCACAAGACGATGGAGCAGTGTGCCTTTGTAAGTCTTGTATTGCTGAGAGTAGAAGAACATTTTCTATGATTGTACATGATCAGTAAAGAAATATTAAATTTAAATATTAAATATTTTTTGTTTTTATGCAAACTTACAATGAATAATGCAGTAAATTATGAAACAAGGAAAACTGTACCCTATTTGCTTGTTTTACTTCTGTGGCATAAAAGCTCTGTGAAACAGGTGTAATTAAATGTTGCTTATCTCCTCCTAGTGGCTAAAAGGTACAAGAGCTTTCACAAGTATGAGTACCTCTATGAGTCCGAGTCTCTGAACACACTGAATGGAGCTATCAATGGACCCAAAATCAGCTGCGAGGTACAAAGGAGCTCAATTTTCAGACCAGATTCATATAAAATCCTCTCTGGAAAAAATGATTTCAGACTCTCCTAATGTATTACAGGTTGAGATTGAGGTTCCTGGCACATGCCACTTCATTGTGCACACCACGGAGTGTACACTGAGTGAAGTTGTCAGTGTCGATGCAGATGGAAACCCAATCTTTGGATCTACTGCTGGTGCTGACTCTTTCAAGGCTCAAATGGAGAAGTATGTTGGACTAAATATGTGCAGTTTTTTTTTTTATTGTAAAGCTTAGTTGTACACCAAAATGTTTTTAATGTATTGCATTTTTTAACACATTACCATGTCAAGGCAAAGTTTGACTTATGCCTAAACATGAGGTCAAAAATGTGAATACAAACCTTTAAAATCATTTTGTTGTCAAACATGTGATAGCAAAATTTTAAACTTGTTTCATTATGAATTATAAGGTGCAAATTGTATCTGCTTTCTTGCTCAGGAATCCATTAAAGGTCATTGTAGAAGGTGATAATGACATCAAGCTCTTCCCTGAGGAAGGTGAGCTAATCAACATCCTAAACATCAAGAGAGGTATCATCTCTGCCCTGGCTGTGCCTGTGCTCCAAGAAGAAAAGAATAAGCTAATGGTCAGTTCAGATATACATACATTTGTGCCTGTGAATTCCTGCTGGCATAAAACAGCATACCTTTACTATATACCTTACATGATTTTAAATTTGTTCTCAAACCAGCCTACCATCTATGGTCTGTGTGAGACTGATTACACTGTGAACACCAGGGAAGATATTGCCACTGATGTGACCCTCAACCGGGACTTGTCCAGATGTGACCAGTTCAGGCCAATCAAAGACCACACCAGCCCCCTGGCTATAATTACAAGCATGGTATGTTTATTGTGAGCTGACTAAAAGATGTTTTTTTAAATGAATGATTTAAGCTGTGTATTAAGGTCAGATTCACTGTTTAAAGACCTTCCTCTTTGTCTCCAATAGCATTATCCACTGGCTCAGCTGATCAGCAGCAAACAGACTTGCAGCTACAAATTTGACAACACACAGAAACACATGACATCTGGGGTTTGCACTGAGGACCATCTTCTTGTACCCTTTTCTTATAAGTGAGTAATTTAAACTATAGCATAAATAAGGTTGCTCTGAATTGTAATCATTTTAATCACATCATTTAATCTCATTAATCATCACCAGGGAGAAGTATGGAGTCACCAGTGTTAGCAAGCAGACACTGTCTCTGTTGGGAGTGACTGAGTACAATGAAAGAGTGTTTGATCACAGTAAGTTTCGTCTGTAAGTGCACTGAGTATCTGTTAAGTCAAAAAGGAATAGATGTGCTAAGTTTATACTTTGATCTTTATTAGAAGAAAACAACGTGAAGACACTGCACCTTGATGAAAGTGTTGATATGAGCCCGAGACAAGATAAAAATGACATCCTTTCTGTACTGAGGGAGCTCTCTGGCCTTTCCCGCACCACCGAAGGACAAAAGAGAGCTCATCTTGCTTACAAGCTTGTAGCTGTCATAAGAAAGATGAATGCTGATACACTGTCTACCGCTTTGCCAGAGGCACTGGAAATCTCTGCATCCCTGACCTATCAGGCTCTGCTCCAGTGTGGCACCCCAGAGTGCAGCAGAGCTTTGATGCAAGCCCTCAGGACCTTTAAAAGCTCATCCACTGAAATTGATGCTGCAGTCTATGCTATGGGAATGGTACCCAACCCTTCTCGTGTGCTTGTTAAGGAAATGCTGGAGATGGCCAAGTTTAAGCCAAGCAAACTCATTTACTACGCTATGAGCAATGCTGTCAGAAGGTGGTGCATTAAAACAACGAAAAATCATCATTTATATCACCTTGAATACAACACTGAGTCATTATCATTTACATGTCACTTTTTTCATGTTATAATACCAGGCTCTATAATGCTGAAGGAAGAGTAACCGCTGAAATCGAGGCAGTGGCAAATTATGCCCTTGAAAATATTGGGGACTGCACTGGTGACCAGGAACACATCTATTTGACTCTGAGAGTAGGTTCACTT
Organism: Bagroides melapterus; assembly: GCA_028566695.1. Classification (NCBI taxonomy): domain Eukaryota; kingdom Metazoa; phylum Chordata; class Actinopteri; order Siluriformes; family Bagridae; genus Bagroides; species Bagroides melapterus. Next base: position 17,000,029 of record JAOTRN010000008.1, read on the forward strand.
GATTTCCTTTCAATCTCTGTGTGGAATCTTTTATATTCCTGTGGAGACATTTAATTAATTGCCATAATACTGTCTTGCAAAGGTTATTGGAAACATGGCTGAAGCTGTAGGTGCTGCCAGTCCTGCCCTGAAGTCAGCTGTGATTCAGTGTATAAACCAAGTAGCTGCCTCTGCAGAGGTTCAGCAAGCAGCCATCCAGGTCTTTAGACTGACTGCAATCCCTGAAGAGGTATACATTCTCATACTAGCTGAAAAGCAAAACTCAGCTTGATTCCCTCTGATCACTCTGTGATCCCTCTGATCACTACTGTATTCTATTTACAGAGCAGGACAGTGCTAATGCAGGTTCTCCTGGATGGAACAGCTGCTGTGCAGAAACGTATCGCTGCTTACCTCATTCTAATGAAGGATCCCCAGCCCGATGAACTTGCACAGTTGGCTGAAGTTCTACCCAGTGAAGGAAATCTGCAGGTCAAGAGCTTTGTAATATCTCATCTTACCAACATTCTGAGCTCTACAGCACAAGAGACCAAAGAGTGAGTAAAGTAAATTAAAGAAAGCCT
>JAOTRN010000008.1:17004474-17015979 GCA_028566695.1 Bagroides melapterus
ATAATAATAATAATAATAATAATAATAATAATAATAATAATAATAATAATAATAATACCTCCCACAAACATTATCATCATCTTACAATATGATAATCATTTTGTGCAGCAAATATAATATTAAATATCCACTATGGAACCAGGGTTTCTTCCAAATATATTTCTATGTGTGTTTGTTATGTTTTAGACCACGAGAAAATTGAAGCTCAGATTAAGTCAGATGTCAACTATAAAACCGAAAACATTGTTTCCATTATGACGCTCATCAGTCACATCTTGGATAAGAATTTTGGACAGACTAGGACAAAGGTCTGTGATATTTTAGCCTCGTCAATTGAGGTAAGACAAAAAAACATTACTTCTCTTCAATGAAATAGTATTTTGTGAGGTTTCTATCATTCTATCATTAGTAACTTTGATCATTACTACTTACAAAAACACGATTTGGCTAAAACAGTCAATTTGTGCTACCAATATTCAATATTCATACAAAACATATGATTTTATATAATCTAAACACCAGTTTAAATGCCAAGCTTTTATTTGAATCTGAAGAAAGGGAACAGGGCATTTCTTAAAAAACTAAAGGTCATGGATTCATGGATTATGGATTTAGGTATCAAATCAGACATAAAATTGTGCCTGAATTTTTAAAAATAAACTATAGACTATAGTAGAAAAATATAAAAATATGATAGAACAGTAATTTACTGTGTAAATGTGATAACATTGCTGGAACCTCTTAAGTTTTAACTATCTGTGGTTGTAAAGTGTCTATTATGTTCTAATTATGTTTTAAAATTTATATAAAAAAGATTTTTTTTTAGAAAACTTGAATTAAATATTTATAAAACTTATAAAACTTGAATTAAATAAATTCATAAATTGAGAAAATGAATTCTGTGTATAAAGTCTCATACTGTTATTTTGCAGGCCACAAATTCCTATATTGATGCTTCCAAGATCCCATATGTGGAAAACCTACGGATTCCTTCCTTCCATGAATTTGAGGTGCCTGAGATGCTGTTTTTTAATACGTGAGTGAATCCTATTTTAAACGACACAACTAACCAAATACCTATTATAAATAAACTTAAATTAAAAAAAAATAGGAATTATTATTACATGCTTATGATGTGAGGGCCAGTGGTACTAGTAACATAGATTTTCTTTTAACAGCGAGGCAAATGCAAAGTACCACTTTGGGAAACATTACTACACCATCACCCTGCCAGTGCCTCTTGGTGGCAAATCATCCAAGGATCTGAACTTTCCTCCAGCTCTTACCACACCAAATTTGGATGTGCCTCAACTTGGTCTAAAGATTGCCTCTGTAAAAGTCCCTCTGCCTGAGGTTTTTGTTCCGAAGACCATTACTTTGTCTCTGCCCACACTTGGAAAAGCAGAACTGGCTGGGAAGCTACACAGCAACCTCTATGATCTAGAGGCAACCCTCTCAGCTGGCAGAGATTTCGATGAAAATCAGAGCTACTCTGCTAAAGTTGGTGTAACTGGACATGGCCCTGTGGATCTCCTCTCCATTAGAATTGAAGGTAGGTACCACTCTATAACTGTTCTTTTCTAGCTAGCACTATAAGATTTGTGTCACTTAATGACATAGAAACATCTGAAAGAAGAACAGAGCATAACTAATAAAGAAATATGGCTTTTTCACAGGATCAGCCTTGGTCACTGGAATAATGACTGATACTCTAAGGGCAGAGATGAACACTGCTCTCAATCACAAGCTCATTGATGCTAGAATCAACATTTCTGAAGAAATACAACTGAGCGAGAAAATCAGTATAAAATCAAGCAGCAAGCTAGAAGCCAACAGTCCCTTCAATGTGAAGTTTTCTCTGGAACATACAGGTCAGATGGGAGTAAATATAGAAGAGATCTCTGGAGATAACCACTTAAAAGGATCCTTTGTGACTGGTCCTGTTGGCGGTGATGTTACCCTCACACAGTCAGTTGCTCTCTTCCCATTTAAGCCGGAGGCAAAAATTGAATCAACATTAGAAGTTAGTTCAACTCCTTTCCAGGCTCAGAACAAGATTGTGGCAAGCTTTGTAAATGGAGAGCTATCAGTTGTATCAAACTCAGCTGCATTTGAGGATATGCTGACACACAATGCTGAAGTTACTCTCATGAGATCAAAGTGTGCTCTTAAATCAGATACTAAGGCATCCGCTCTGGGGCTGAATATCCATAATATTGCTGAAGCAAACATTGGGTTTGAGGATATCAGCATTAGGATTGAAACAACAAGCAGTCATTCTGAAGACCATATTAACACCCTGATGGTTGCAGCTCTCAATAGTAATGGTCTGGTTGTTAATAGTGATGCTTCTGTGAAGCTGGCTAAACACACAGCTACACACAAAGCCAGTGTGACCCTGGACAAAAATGGCCTAACTACCAGTGGTACCACCTCAGTAAACAGCCTGTTTACTCTGCAGAATACTTTCAGTGGTATCCTTCATTCTTCTAAATTTTCTCTATCAACTGAGACAAAAGGAACATTTAAAGGCATGTCTATTGACAATATCAACTCCGTAACTGCCTCAATGTTTTCTGTAGCTTTATCGTCTAAGTCTCGATTTGACGTTGCCCGGAATATATGGTACATATATGATATGTCATTACAGGCAGAACCTTACACTGTAACTGCTAGTGTGACAAGTCATACAAAGCTTGCCTCTGATGGAGAGCTGAAAAACACCTGTGAAATCAAGCTTGCATATCTGACAGGAAATGCTAAATGCAGTACTAATGGAAAACTCATGGGAGCTCAAATTAACCATGACATTGAAATGGATATTGTTGGACTTGGTTTAAGAATTAACAATGATGCCCGCTTTACATCCGATCTTCTTCGCTTCTCCACCAACCTTCAGGCCACTGCTGCTCCATTCACCTTTAATGTGCATGCCCTTGCCAATGGTGATGGGGAATTGTATCTTTTTGGAAAACATAGTGCCCAGGTGTACACCAAAATCCTTCTCAAGGCAGAACCACTTGCTGTTGCTCATTCCCATGAATGTAGGTTCTCAACTACACATGAGTTGAACAATGAAGTTATTTTTGAGGCCAACTTTAATAAGAAGGTTGACACCCAACTGTCATTTACTGAGCAAATAGCAACAGTAAAAGTAAAATCTAAAATCAACAACAATGTCTTCAACCAAGAATTTAGTGCTTATAACAACCATGAAAAGATTGGACTTGAAGTGTCTGGAGGAGCCACATTTAGTGAAAGCCAAGATTTCTCTATCTCAGCTTTAATCCAGTATGATAAAAACACAGAAAATCATGTTATCAACTTGCCCCTTCTGGAAAGTCTCCCTGCAATCCTGGAGAACTTCAAAATCACATCTGTGACTCTTGTTGAGGGATTACAGGATTACATGAAAAGAGAGGAGTTTATTGTCAATATTCAAATATTTCTAGAGAACTTGGCTGATACTGTAACAGAGTTTCATCTTCAAAATAAACTTGAACAGTTTAAAAGGAACCTGGTAAGTTTTATGGAGCATTGTCCAATTTCTACAGTGGATCTGGAGGCTGCTTTGAATAATCTGAAATTTGCCACACTGATGGGCCTGTCTGAGTTAGGCACTCGTGTCCGTGAAGTAAGGGAACAAATTTTGAGAGGTGCCCTGTCTGACACAGTTATGCAGAAGATAACTTTACTCAATGAAGAATATGACATCAAGGGTATACTCCTTGTTGTTATTGAAGCCATTGAAAATGTGATTAAACAGATTGATGTGGCTAAACTGAAGCACAGCACCATTACTTTATTCTATGAAGATGAAAAACTAAATCTCATTAAATTACATCTACAGCAGTATCTGACAGACCTGAAGTCTGTGGTCACAGATTTTGATAAGGATCACTTTGTGGACCAATTGCAAAACATCATTACAACAACTGAGATGTACACAGAGAATCTTATTGCCAAACTCCCCATTGAAGAGATAATCAAGGCTACAGAAACGCTACAGCAGATAATCACCGAACTGGACATCTTTGGCAAGTGTAAAGTTATCTACAACAACGTTAGAGCAGTTATCATTAGATATGAGCTTCACAAGAGGACTGAAGAATTTTTGGACAAGCTTCTGGAACTCATCAAGCAGTTCAAAATTGATAAAACAATGCATGTCCTTCTTAAAACTCTGAAATCAATTCAGATTCCTTTCCCACAAATGCTGCATGATGCCCTCACCTACCTGAAATCAACTGACATAAAGCAGATGATTGATGATTTGAACAACTTTATTGAGGCTTGGGTTCATTCAGTGAAGTCATTTGAATACAATACATTTGTAGATGAGGTTAATCAAAAACTTAGTGAGTTTACAGCAGACCTTAACAAAATGATTATGTCACTTGAGCTTCCCCAGAAACTTGAGGCAGCCAGAAAATTCATTAACTATGCCCTGTCATCTATGTCTGCTTTCTTTGAACAGCTGGGATCGTCCACTGTCTCAGATGTCAGAAAAATAGTGACAAATCTCATTGACACTCTTGTCCTGAATGACTTTAAGACAATTGCTGAGAATATCAAGCAGAACATTATTAATCTGGACATCAGAGGAGAACTGCTACAGGCTTTGCAGCAAGTGAGTGAAATCTATAGCAAGGTTTTGTCTGTCCTCACTAATGCATTTAATTCCTATGTTGAGGTGGCCACAAAAGTCCTTGGTGATCAGCAAATTGTTACAGAGCTAAAGCAAATCATTAACAATATTGTAGAGGCCTTGAAGACCGCTGAAGTTGAGATACCCTCCTTCACTGTCCCACTGACTGACCTGGTTCTTCCGACCAGGAAATTCAGTTTACAGCAGCTTCAGGAGACTGAGCTACCAGTACAGTTTAACCTTCCAGAATTCACTATTCTGGGATCCTACACTATCCCAGCAATCACCATCACATATGACGATATCAAGCAATTTCTCGTAGAACTTGCTGAGTTCCTAATCAACTTTAACACTGAGACGTTTGTTAATAATATTTACATTGAAAAACTCACAGTGAACTTGCCTGACCTCTCAACCGTCACACTGCCAGTGGTTACTTTACCACATATTGCCTTTCCTGCCATTCCTAAATTAAATAGTAAGCATATTCTTGACATACCTCTTCAGATTCCTGACATCAAGTTGCCAAAAATCCCTAATTCACTGATTTTGCCTGCACTTGGTAAGCTCCATGGAAGAATCAGGATCAACAGCCCCATTTACACCCTAAGCACCTTTGTTGAATTTAAAAATTCCACAGACACTGAACAAAGGCAGCACTTTATTGTACTTTTTAATTCTGTAGGGGAATCTTCAAGCTTTAAGATTCTAGAATATAATCTTGATGCGACTTTGCGTATTGGTCTACCGAAAATGAGCCGTGTGATTATTGCAGATACTTTAAAGTTCATACATAGTGCCCTTACTGTTGAACATCAGGCCTCAGTAACAATATATGGCCTCTCTGCCCAGGCCACTGAACAAACAACTGTGAGGGTAACAACCACACCCTACAAAGCAGAAATCATTAACAAAGGATTCTTTGCAGTGGAAGGTGGAATGTCAGCATCTTTTGATACAACCTACAAGCACCAAGTTAACATTCCCTTCCTATCACTGACCAGTGAAGCTGCAGTGACCCAGTCAGCATTCGTTTTACAGAAGGGCGCCACCATTCAACTGACAGTTGGAAATACGGGCAAGGGCACATTTGCTCTTTTTGGCTACTCTGATGAGGGAACCCACAAGAGTGATCTGCTCTGCACTATTGCTCCAACAAGTGTTAAATTGACCATTAGTGGTGACACAAAGCTTAAGGGAACTGTAAGTGGTACTCTAACCAATGATGTTAACATCATGGTCCATCCTTTTGAAATCACTGTTGATGTCAAGAACAAGGGCAATGGCAAAGCTAGTCTTCAAGAGTCACTTTCCACCAAATTTGACATTCAGAATGAGTATGCCTTAATTTTCAACCGAATGAAACAACACATTAAGAATGCAGCACTTTTGCGTCTCAGCCAGAACAAATACAGCTATAACTTTACACTTGACAACAACAATGCTGAAGCAGGAATTTATGCTGCCATAAATGGAGAGACTGATCTGGAGTTTCTAACTGTTCCTATTAGCATTCCAGAAACTGTTATACCTGTCATTGATTTAACAATCCCAGCCATCAGTGATATCAACTTGCATGACATTAGTGGCCTTAAGTACCTTACAACTAAGCCAGCTGTTGATGTAAATGCAAAGATTGTCTACCAAAAGAGCCAGTTTGCACCAATCATTGATCTTGGTTTTCTAAGTGTTCCTGCTGTAGGGAACTTAATCTCTGAGATGTCTTTCAAGTCTTCTGTTTTCAACCTAATTACCAATGCTGGACTATATGGAGATAATGACCTTGTCATCCGCATTGCCGCTACTTCTACCTCTGTGTTCGAAGAACTGAACGCCAAGCTTGAAGGTACAAGCAGCCTCACCCTAAAAAGAGGAATGAAACTGGCTAATGCTTTATCTCTGAAGAATGCTTACATTGATGGAGGCCATAACAGCACCTTCACAGTGAATGCAGATCATTTGGATGCTGCAGTAGCTGTGACTACAGTTGCAAACCTGAATCTGCCTATCCTAAACTTTAAAGTTCACCACAAGCTCCTTGCAGACACCAGAACTCATCCAAATGCAGCATCGACATTAACAATCAAACAAAACTGTGATCTTCCTATTATCATGGCTGTTGGCAGTGGTGAAGCTGAACACATTTTGAAAGTAGATGCATCTGATTTTTATATTTCTGTGGAGTCCACCACAAAGGGTATGATTGATGGATCTTTCCTGAAAACTGGCATTGTGAAGGGAGCTTTGGATAATGAGGCAAACATGCACATGACTGTTGGAGAAGTACGTTCCAAATTGAAGACTACTGGTAATGTAAATGTTAATTATGGCGATCTCAAAGTAGAGTTTGATGTCAATGCAAACTCTGACATGGAGTCAACACTTAATCATGTGTACACTGTCATGGATATTGCTTCCAATAATGAGGTCAACATTGCCCCCTTCAACACAAAGGGTAAGCATGTTGCCAAAGCCACTGTTGACATGGCTCCAGTGAGATCCCTTGTTGTCAATGTAGAATTTGACCTGTCTCAGCCAACCACTTTTGGTGATTTCTCCATCTATGAGAAGACAGCTGTTGACTTGACTCTCTTCAAGCAGAAGATTTCCTATATCACAAAAATGGCTTCTCCGGTATATACCACAAATTTTATGGTTGAGATGGAAGGTGATGCCCCAATCTTCAAAGTTGTTTTCAAGTCCTCAGCCAAATCTCCAGTTGTACTCCTGGAATATGATCTTGACAGTAAGTATTTACTATCAATTAATGATAAAAATGCACCTTTGAGAATTAACACTTACTTTCAACACACACAATTTTAGATTATTTCCAAAATTATCTTGTAAGGTTTTCACGTACATTTTCTAAAACCTCTTTTTAATAAGAGGAAGCAATGTTTTCTAAAGATATAGTTGAAAGAAATTTTAGTAATAAATCTGTAATTTGTGCTTTGATCTACAATAGGTTATCTCAGTACTGTTATGGAAAATGAAGTCCTGAATGCAAGAGCTAAGGCTTTCCTTGAACATAGTGATTTCACCATAGATTTCAACAGTATTCTTACACCAAGGTAAGTAGTGTCTAAATGCATTTTTACACAATAAGTAACATTTATAAGGAACATTGTATATATATTATGATCAATTATATTTCAGTGATCCCAGCCATACCATGAATGTTGACATCACCAGCCCAACCTTTACTGATGTGAACCTTCGTTATGCTGCTCAGAGAGAAGGAGTGAATGCCACAATTTCCTCACCATCGGTCGGCTTACTTGGTTTTCAGCTTCAGAGCAAGCTTCCATCTCAGCTGACTTCACGCATCTATAGCCATTATGCAGTTAGTACCTTCGTAAAGTCTCCCTACAGTTTATTTTACAATGTGTATTTTCTTTTTATTAATTGTTGATTTCTTTAACAGTCTGCTCCTGAAAATGACATTGACATCCTGAAAGTAAATATTGCAGCAGATGGTGATGAAAAAATACATTTCCATGCTGACATGAATCTGCAAACTCCCAGAGAGATGATCCTGGTGTTGCAAAGAAGATTGCTTGACATCTCTTCTTCCATTTCCAATTTTGCTGAAAAATATGGCATTCTTGGTCCCCTCAACAATCTGAAGGCAGCTCTTGTCAGTGCTCTCACTGAAATCTACACTTTTTCATACAATCGTTCTCCTGATCTCAGCCAACTTTCTATTTTATTTAGAAATGTTATTGGTCAGTATCATAAGGTCATTCAGCAACTAATTAATGCTGCCATCACCTTCCTGAGGGAGACACAGGTTAAACTGCCGGGTATGGAGGAAACTACGCTACCTGAGATCTGCCAGAAAATCAGAAGCCGTATTGCTGGAGCGTTTGATAAAGTTATTAATGCAATCAGTGACAAAGTAAAAGCCCACTTCTCTACTTTTAAGACCATCAGAGTAGTTCTGCCCAATGGAGATTTCTTAACTGGAGATGAAATTCTTGTTTATATGGAAAATTCCCTGACCTACAGTGTGGATATAATAAATCACCTAGAGAGCCTTGATGTGATTCTTGAGAAACTGGGTCAAGCCCTCCAAGAGGTTGTTGATATGATCGAGCTATCTATTGATATGATCCAATCTGATTTTCTTGATAATGTTGTTGCAGAAATCAACAAATTTTACACTACAGAGATTAGATTAGCAGGGAACAACCTGATTGAGATCATTAATTCTTGGAACATTGACAGTTTTTTTGACTTTGTTGGTGCTTGCATGAAGTTGGTCTTAAAAATTATGGATGAGTTTAAAAATAATGTTTCTAAAGTGTTTCCAACAGATTCAGAGGCCCTGGTTTATTTTCAAAATGGAAGGCTAAAAATGGACATTTCTTTTCCCTTCTATCAGTAAACAGTCACAACTGAATAAACTTTTGAAACAGGTGAAATACTACCAATTGCTGATGAGACTGAATTAAATCCAGCATCATTTCCGCATGTATTTCTAGCAGCCAGAACTCTCCTGCACACATTATTATTATTCATTTGTGTTATTATTTTTGTGCAAACAAGAAATTCTATCAAATAAACCAAAAGTTGTATGCAATGTGCTGTTCTTTTTATTTATTACAATCACAACAATGTACACAACATACAAATGTAAAATTTTCTAATATTTTTGAGAAGGTAACAAAAATAAATTACAATTGTTGAACATATACTGTATATAAGATAATCTAAGATCAATAAAATATGAAAGCCACTTCATAAACACTACATAAAAATTAATATGCTACCATAACATTTAAAATTTCTGTCAAATTTCCTTGGCTATATAAAAATACATACATTAAAAATTAATTCTAGCTTTATGATCAGTCATTTACCTGCAATGAAGTTAGTAAACCTATATGGTTACAAAATTGGCACACCTGGAAAAGGTTTAATGCATGGCTTCTTAAACATCTGTAAAATAAGTAAGAAAAAAAACATAATATTGCCCTTTCTGTCAGAAAATGTTATTGCAAGCTACTTTAAAAAAATTGTAATGTAAGTTATGCTGTGTTGTTCTCCACTGAACAGTTTAGGCTATACAACTCCCAATCAGGGATGTGTCCCAAGCTACACTATACAGTGTTAATATTATTTGGCAAGTGTAAATAATAATAAAACAAAGGATGTATTGACAGACTGAATAGTTGTATGCTGTCTGGAATGTGAGCAGAGTATATTTTTAACACTAAGGATATAATTATTATAATTATATATTTTTTTTCTATAATAGAAGTGAGAAATAATACATTATTATCACTAGCATGACCAGATGAAAATGCAAAAGCTTCCTTTTTTTTTCTGTGTTTGCTCACATTTGTCTGCATCCGAGGCAGTTCTGCAGATACATAATACTGCTGTAGGTAAGCTAGTCCATTAATTAATGTTATCTGGCTAAAACTGTATTAATACATTTCAGGATTGTAATAGGGCCATGTACTGTTTGTGATGGCCACATTGTGACTTTAATAAATCTGACTTTTCAGTTTGTTGCTAAATGTTCTGTTGTAAATTTTCCTGTTGTAAATTTATATATGTATGTATGTATGTATGTGTATATGTAATAATCTAATTGCTTTTTACAGCCAAATGTATTAAAACCCTAATTGTTTACCTTTGGCCAATAATGCATGTAATCTTTCCTTAATCATCTTTAGCAATATTTAATTATAAATGTACATCATGCAATAGCTTATAATAGTAGCTCTTCAATGAAATCTTACTTAATTAAATTTTATACTACTTAAATCTTTTATTTTGTTTATTTCAATAAGTCGTTAGGTACCACTGTAGTATTTAATAATGATTATAATGCATGTTGTATATGGTCCGATCAGAGTAAAACAGCAAGAAAAAAGCCCAACACTTCTGCTATCTTCCCAGCAGTTGGCCAATATGAAACAAGTCTATTTTATGAAACTAGTCTCCTTTGTGCTGCCATAGAGGTGGACGGTCTGAACTTTGGAGCAGGGCTGAAACATCTTCCTCTCTTCTGGAATATAAAAGTCCAGTAAAGACAAGCACAGGTCTAAAATACCCAATTTCCATTGTGAAGAAAGAGCTTTATTTAAACCATAATGGGGAATTATAAGCTCTTTTTTTTTGCTGCTTTTGTGCAACAGTATCTTTACATGTAACAGCATGTAGATATGTTTATACCTTGTTGGGGACCAAGTGTCTCTGCAAGGATAGGAATATCTCACTGTTTTGAACTTGTGAGGACATATGTCTGCTCCACAAGGAACAATTTTTTTGATTGCTTTTACCAAAACTAAAATATCCAAAAGCCCTTTGGTTATTGAGGTTAGCGTAGATTAGCTGCATTACTAATTTTGTCACTGGTAGTTTCTCATAAGAATAGTAAGACAAAAACACAAACATGCATGGAAAGAAAATAAAAACATTCTTCCTCTTATGATTTATATTATTTATATTATACCATTTTGTTATATTTATATTGTTAATTAACTTAATGCTTGCAGAATCTCAGGGTGATGAAACAGTATATCTTTGTAAGTACTACATTTTATTGTGAATAAAAAAACTAAATTACAATCATTGTGTAACATAATGAACGAACATAAATAGCACTTGATTTCATTCTCTTGATAAACAATTATAATAATCAACCAACCTATTAATTGCACATTTGAATGTCTGGGATATAAAGTAATTTTATTAAATTTCAACAATGTTGCTTATCTCCCCCTAGTGGCTAAAAGGTACAAGAGCTTTCACAAGTATGAGTACCTCTATGAATCTGAGTCTCTGAACACACTGAATGGAGCCATCAGTGGACTCAAAATCAGCTGCAAGGTACAAAGCACCTC
>JAOTRN010000008.1:17028779-17046898 GCA_028566695.1 Bagroides melapterus
ACATAAATTATAAAGAACGTTGTAATCAGCTTTATAAATGCATACATGTGTCTTCATCAACAAATGGAAAACATTTTGGAATAATTTTACAAAATATCAGTCATTTAAGTAATTGTCCTTTGATCAAGATAAACATATTTCTTGATAATTCTTAGACTCAGCTCTCTCTATAGCTTTCAACATGCATCTTTGCCTTATAGACGTCTCTGATCATTATGCACCAAGAATAATGGCTTGATGATGTGACCAAAATGAGAGACTTCCCTCATTAAATATCACCTCTAGCTGAAAGGGACATTGAGGTAAGGGTTTGTGACTTTCCTATTTAACTTAAAGTCTTCCTAAATTAAAACAGTCCCCTCTGAACAGCAAGTCTGATTTATTGTTATTATTATTTATTCATTTATTTATTTATTTATTTTATATATACACTGAAGACAGTTGGGTTTGAGCTCATAAGATGAATGTGAGATAATAGAGTAGAATACCAGCTTTTAACTTTTAACTAAACATAGGAAGAGTTTACAAAATATTTGCAATTTTATATATTAAAATTATGTAATAGATGTGGCTTTAGAAGTATACAGTATATCTCTAATAACTCTATTTGGGTTGTTCAGGCTTCTGTAAACTCTTCCTATTACCTCTTAGTCCCTGTGTAGCTTTATTGCAGGATCATTCTGCTCTATTTGATGTTCACTTGTGGGTAAATATTGACTGCCCTACTTAAACAAGGATATAGCCTGTAGATATTATTCAGGTATGAACATATTATATCAACATGTTATACTCACTGCGAAACATCCAATGCATATGACATTGCTTTAGATCATATTGCTTTATATAATTAAGCTTCCCAGCGCAAAAGATTTCTCAATATTGTTAAACAAGGATGTACTTTAATGGGCATGCTCACAGCTTATTTACATTAACCTCACAAATTTATGAATTAATTCTATAATCAGTTAATGATAATACCCCTAGACTCACACATTCAAAATGTTCTCACCCTCGTTTGTGTTTACGCCTGTATGTCTGTTGTTTTGTCACGATGTCTACTGTTAAATGTGCCTATTCTTTATTCTGGGCTGGGATAAGAACACAGTGGCAAGGCACACTGTAACAAATCAAGAATGTAATCAGTCAGGAATTGACACTGTAACTCCTGTAATTCCTGTTGCAGGCATGCGATTGATTTCACAATGGAAAAATTGAGGACAGAGTCCATTTTTATTGTTATTCAGGGTCATAGTGGTAGTGTTAACAGTGGTGTGGTGACAAGGAACTGCAAACAGGCAGCATGTGCTTTGTTAAGCATTACCCAGCCTGAAACAACTCACTGATGCTGTTTATTTTATAGACCACAGACCTTTGCATGGAGGGGTGTGTTTTCTTTTGGGTGTGTAGTAATAATCTCTCCACCTCCTTCTCACTCAAGAGAATTCAAGGACTCAATGCTGAACTGTGTGGCATTGTTTGTAATGTGCTCTGATTTTTATTTTATTTTTTTACTCTGACGGAAGTAGATTTTGTTGTTGTCAGTTGTCGATGTCAAGCTGATGTGGTTCAACAGAGTCTCACTATGTTGGGGAAGATGAAGAAAACGAGGCATAACAGAATTTACTTTTATTTCCCTCAGGCCTTTAAAATGTTCCAGAGGAAGAAGAAGAAGAGGAAGATAGAGATCTCTGCACCCAAGAACTTTGAGCACCGGGTACACACTTCTTATGATGCTGCTCGGGACTGTTTTTTAGGACTACCACCACAATGGCAAAGTATAATTGAAACACTTAAGAGACCCAAGCCGTTGGTGGATCCTTCCAACATCACATCTGTGCAGCATAAGAAGGAGAAGGTAAAGGATTAGTTCTGTTTTTGTCATAAAGAAAGTATGCAGCCATGACTGGGTGTGTGCATGAATAGTTGTTCATAGAGTGTTCATTTTCTGTGCTTGTTATTGGGAAATGTGACTATATCTGTCAGTGTGAAAGTTCAACTATATGTTTAAATTATACTTTAATGAAAATATACAGTGTAAAGTGTTTGATAGCGAAAATACTATAATAGTTACGGTAAATGTTTGACTCTATTCTACTCTCTACCATTCACACACTGCATGTACTGAGTAGATTGTCTAAATGTGACATTAATTTGAAAACAGTGCTCATTTTATTAAAAAGATCTTCATTGATCCATTTAATGGAAAATGAAGGAAAATGCTGACTTTATTGAAAGGTAAATATGATAGGCAAGTTCCATTTCCTCTATGCTTAAAGCAAATCCCAAAACACAAACATGGCTACAAGTCTGTGAGGAAATGAAATAGTTTTGTTGTTTTGACACATGACATATCTTGAATTTCCTGGACAAGCTCTTGCCTCTAGGTGTTGTATTAGTTACACTCTTACAAAATGTTACAAAATGTGCTTTGAAAACTTGTATTTCAATGAATACATTTTTTAGCAGAAATGAGCTTGTAGGCAGTAAATATAAAGCATTCCATGAAGGCACACAAGAATATATATAAATCAACTCCCCCACAGCCACTCTGAGAGACAGTAACAGTATAATAGATAATAGCCTTAGCAAATAGCCTAAGGCTAAAGCACAGATCAACATGAAAAGGCTGGCTCTATCTGCTGTTTCTAATTGATCAGCTGGTGGAATATGGAATATGTTTGGGGTAATGCTGCAACTAAAAGGCATATATCTGTGGACCATTTGAGCAACTAGTTGCAGGTTGTGATTTACATAAAAAATAAATTCATGCAAGCAAATAGCTACATCAAGCAGCTAAACAATAATTAGAATCATTTGCTGCAGAAATTTGGTAATAATGTCTGGCTAGTTGTAACCAGCAAGTAAGTTATGGACAGAAAGAGTTTATGTTTGTGTAAATTTGTTAGATAATACTGTTGTATAAAACAGTATAAAACAATACGGTTGTTAGGTACTACAGTACGTCTGTCAACAAGGTGACTTATCAATAACGATAAATTAGTCTAGTTTAACAGATACATTCTACTGAGAAATAAATACGTTTTCCTAATCTTTGTCTGTATTTGGAAGCTTCAGCTTGGTCCCGAATACAGCAGCCTGCAGCCTTAACAGAAAAAGACATACTGATCATATTATCCCAGTTACAATGCTACCTATTCATTTCTGCATTAACTTGCTTATGATAAGTTATGTAAAGCCCCAAATGGATTAGCTCCTTAATATCTTAAGTAAGTTAACTTACTGTAACTGTGACTGTTTAAATAAAGGTAGTTGCATTATAATGTAAATATTTACACTGCATATACATCCCAATCTCAGGTTATGTTCCATTAACGCTAGTAATGAAAATAGCACAGTCAGTATATACAGAAAGTGAAGTGAGTTTTCCAAATGCATACTGATTATTGTGTATTATTATAATTTTTAAATGTCTTTAAAATTCTGTATACAATTACTGACAATATTAACACTTCTATACGTTGTGATCTCTTAACCCAGAACATTGTGCGGGGCAGTTTTATAGGACATGGAGACTACATTGCATCAGCAATTGCTGAAATGTCTAGGCTTTCTGTTACCAGCTCCAACTCACTTAGGAGAACTAGTGTGTCTCTTCGTAAACGAGCCCAGTCCTTGGGACGCCTGGGTGAGCTGGTTGAGGGGGAAATATATCAGTATCAGGAACTGAATGAAAAGAAACAGAAAAATAGCCAGTCTGTGTTAGGTTGGCATGATTGGACAAGGCAAGTCTATAGTGAAAGCGGAAGCCCAAGACCCGGGGCCAAAAAGAGTGCCACTCTCCAACCTAATGGACTGCCTCCAAGAGCCAAGTCTATTATTGAAGTCAGTACGGCGTCTACAGCAACACCGCCGCTCATGCCAAGGGACATTTTAGGTTTGCAAGCAGCAGGACATGAAAGCAACTATGCCCACAGCGAGAAACTAGGACTGTATAATCCAAGCATGGCTCAGAGAAGTGGTAAGGCCAACCAAAGGCCTGTGTCCTGCCTCTACAATACTCCCACCTTAAGTCAAGAGTCAAAGGTCAAACCAAGGGTGCCTCCCATCACAGAACTTGCCCTGGATTCTGTGGAGACCCCAAGGAGGCCATGCTCCACTTATGACTTGAAGGTAAGATCAAATATTAAGGTCAATTTATTAAAATATTTTTTACTTAATCTTTGTTGTAGGTAATTGATAGTTATATCAAGCTGTCACTTATTTATTGTTCTATTACAGACAAACTCAAGGGGGTTCCCAGCCATCTCAAAACCAAATGGTACCAGCAGTCCAAAACTAGAGTACAGCACCCACTCTCACCCACAGTCGTCCAGCAATGCAACAGTCAGATCTCCTAATAATGCCACAGTACCCCCTATACAGGACAGTCCAACTCAGCCTCGGCCATCACCTACAGGTTCCCCTGCCACTTACATTCCTGGGGCTTACTCTCCCTCTCTAAGAACTACTGAGCCAGCCACTACAATTTGTGAGCAGCCTGGAGTCACTCATGCACAGTTCAAGGCTGCTCTGCAAATGGTGGTGGACAAAGGAGACCCCCGCACCTATCTGGAGAACTTTGTAAAGATTGGTGAAGGCTCAACAGGAGTTGTCTGTATTGCACGAGAGAAACATAGTGGAAAACAGGTAGCCGTGAAGATGATGGATCTAAGGAAACAGCAAAGGAGAGAGCTGCTCTTTAATGAAGTATGTTGTGTGGTACTCACTTTAATATGCCACATCTGTAGGAAATATTAATTAAATGGAAATGCCTTCTTCATATGTTCTTCATATTTTATTACATTCTTCACCACCTTTGCCTCTGAAAATGTAATTATTCATGGAGAATTTTAGATAATAATAAGAGAATGAATTTGTTTTTAGCATGTTTAAAATTTTATTTTTTTTAGGTGGTTATCATGAGAGACTACAGGCACAAGAATGTGGTTGAGATGTACAAGAGTGCTCTAGTGGAGGAGGAGCTTTGGGTCATAATGGAGTACTTGCAGGGTGGCGCTTTAACCAACATAGTGTCTGAAACTAGGTGAGAGACAAATAAATCAATAAATCATATTTTATGCCCACTGCTCCTATGTAGACCTACATTCATTGGGCATTTTAACAGAAATTCCTACCCTATAGAAGCATAGGTTTTGGATTGTGGACCATTCCCATCCCAACAGTAAATGTGATGTCCAAAAATATCCAGTCAGCAGCATCCATGGATCTAAAACTGACACTTATGCATAAATTCAGTTACTTGTACAGTAATTGTTTAGGGAGAAAAGTGAGCTGTGAATTGAATTGAAATAATATCTGGTCAGGAGTGTAACATATGGAATACAGTCAGCATTTTCACCTGAATGCTAGGTTTACCTCATAAAATATTAAAAAAGCATCTCCATTGAGGTATCGGATATAATAGATGGGTTTTAATTGCCACGCTAAAGAGGAGCTTACTTACAATTTTTACTGCAGAGATACTCACATTTTGTTCAGATTAAATCATATTATTGGTTACGAAGAAGAAGTATAATAATATTTAAGGCTGTGTGAAGTATTCTTTTTAAATATATGCAATTGGCTTCACAGAGACTGCCATTGAAACCTTTGCTTCTCAAACTGGACTAAGCAGAAAAACAAGATTATGTTTACAGTTGAATACATAGATTAACTCAGCTACTCGCACCCATTCATCTTCACATGACATGACTTACACTCTCCCAATGCTAAGATCAGGGAAACGTTTTCTAGAAAATGCTTGATTTAACTGTTGTAGCTAATATATCTGCTGAGCACTATACATTTGTGTGTGTGTGTGTGTGTGTGCTCGCTCGATCAGGTTGACAGAGGAGCAGATAGCTACAGTGTGTGACGCTGTGCTACAGGCTCTAGCCTATCTCCATGCACAAGGTGTTATCCACCGAGACATCAAGAGTGACTCAATATTACTAACACTGGATGGAAGAGTAAGTGCAGCTTTTAATGGAAGTCACTGTGATATGTTTGTACATAAGTGTTTTAAACACGTCAATAAAGATAATAAGTAATTCTTCCATAGTATGCTTAATACACAGGAGAAAAAACAAACAAGGATATGTTCTCTTTTTTAAGATAAAGCTGTCAGACTTTGGATTCTGTGCTCAGATCAGCAAAGACATTCCAAAGAGGAAGTCATTAGTTGGAACACCATACTGGATGGCTCCAGAGGTTATCGCCAAAACCCCATATGGAACAGAGGTAAAGAAAATTGTGTGAACCAAAAGTGAAAATTTACAATTGAAAAAAATGAAAAAAGATTTTTTAAACTATGTATAATGCCCAAGTTCAGCTTCTTGAGTAAATATACAGAACAGAAGTTTTTACTTTTTTCCATTTTTTTTTTATCATGTCATGTTATCAGTAGCAGTTCTGTCACTGACTATTATTAAACCACAATCTGGAATCTATATTTTGACAGAGTTAATCTCTTATCACCTGAGTTATTTTGTACTCTGGGATTAAGAGCTGTGGTTTTGAGGGTGTGGATGGATGAGTAGTGATCACTGACATTTGCTAGAATCTCTCCCCTTTTCACAGGAATACACTCCTGCACAATTTTAATTATTTGGAAAACCAGAATTTTCCACATATCTTAGAATGATGATGCTTTGAGAGAAATACATAGCTATTAATTCTTACAAATAAGAGGGATTTAATTTGTTTGTTTAGGTGGATGTGTGGTCTCTGGGCATTATGGTAGTAGAGATGGTTGATGGAGAGCCTCCATATTTCAACGAGACTCCAATAGCTGCTATGAAGAGACTGAGAGATGAAGCAGCACCTTCTGTCAGAAATACACACAAGGCAAGAACATACAATAACTGCAATTATATTAAATGAAATTGGTAAACTGTTGAAATCAGTAATTGTCTCTAGATTTATAAAAAGCTTGGGCCTGGTGTGCACAGCACTGGAAACTGTTGATTTTCTCTCCATCGCTAGAGTTACATACATAAGTGTTTCATGCTGAAATAAATATTAAATATTTTACATATACAGAAATACTTACTAAAACGTGTGTAAAATACATGAGCATATGATTTATTTAACACACCACTAGAAACTATTATTTCAGTGTAATTGCTGGACTTTATCATTATGAATGTTTTCCCTATTTCAATAGATCTCACCAGTGCTGAGGGACTTTTTGGAATCCACGTTGACAAAGGACCCTTTGGAGAGATCGAGTGCTACTGATCTACTCAAGCACCCTTTCCTTCTGCAAAGTGGTTCTCCTCGATGTCTGGTGCCTCTTGTGGAACAGTATCGGAAACGCATGTCTCGCTGCTGAGCAGCACTACAGAACTATATGCATAAGTTGAACACAGAAACTCTAAAATGCAATTCGTGAATGTGAACTGCTTACGCTTGACCTCCATGGTCAGTATTTTCAAAAGGGATAGTGTGTAAAATCTTTTTTTTTTTTTTGGTCTAAATGGCCACTAGAACTATTGGCTCTCATGAAGTTAGAAAAAAATAAATACACTCATAAATTCACTTCTCTATAAAAAACTTCACTACACAAGTACATCTCAGTATTAATTACCTAACAGAAAATTATTAAAAGACTTCACAAAGTCTAATCCTTATTAGAGAAATTTTTATTTTCACATTTATATTAATGTTTAGTATTCCAGATCCTAAATTTCAGTGCATTATTAAAAAAACTAGTGTATTGTTGTTCAATAAAATGATAATGGAATGTATTTATTTGATAATGGCACTAATCACCTTGAAACAGTGAATGCATAATTTCCATTGTAATCTTTCTGAAGTGATGGCCCTAATTGGGTTAGTTTGTCTGCTCACCAAAACCTATTTTTTATTAAAGCACTTATTCCTAACATCAGACCGAACAAATTTTTTTTCCTTGGATTTAAAGAACTAATTCAGTGTTAATTCTATTCTGAATAACTACGCAGTTCTTGTTAACAGCATTATTCTGGAGTCATGATTTTCGTTATACTGTTCATACATGTGAAATGATGATTCTGTTCATGCATATGTCAATAATGAGCAGCAAACAGGGCTGGGATATTTAGTCCAGAGTATTTTAGAAGGTAGTTGTGGATTTTGGGAATTAGTATATGTGCTATTCATTAAATAATTCAACTCTATAAAGCTTCTACAAAAAACAAATGGAAAGGCAATACCATAGATCAGGGCTTATTCTTTGCAATCCTACCTTTCAGTAATTAATGAATCTAAATGAAAAAGAATTTCATTCTTTTTTTAAAAAACAAAATCGACAATGCAGGGATAAGTTTTTAATAAAGTTTGTACAATTGAAGTATATGATCACATTTACTATCATAAAGGCATATGTGAAACTGTGAAAAAAGGTGTTCTACATTATTACATGCATGCTTGTTCACACATTTAACACATTTAATCTACCATTTAAACAATACACAAACTCACCACCCTCTCTGTATAGCTTGTACATAGTATCAGCAGGAAATTCTTGTGTACAGCATTGATTTTCACACCCGAGGAACAACAGAGTAAGGAGCATAAGAAACATTGGCTGAAATGTATCCATCAGTGCTATTTTGGGGCTGGTGTTAAACAGGGATGGGGCAAGACAGCCTGCTCCACGATAGCTGTAAGAGGTGTCCGTGGAATCTATCAGTGAAACCTTTGATAAAGAAAGTGGTTTGCTGGCATGTGAAGATAAATGGTACTCAAATCTCTGACTCAAGTTGTATTAAAATCCTAAACTGATCTCCTTATTAGGTCAATGTTATTGCAATGTAAATGGTAGACTACTATTAATTATTTACTATTAATAGACTACTATTTAATATTTTATACATACAAGCACATATGAGCTATAAAGGCACTCAATGAAGTGCAAAAATGAATAGTTATATAATTACCATTTAAACTAACAAGTGGTGGACCACATGAGACTATGGAATAGGTGAGAGCTCTCCTAATAAGGGCAGTACCACCTAAAGGTCTATTTCCTGCCCCCCTGTCCACTGCACACCACTTAAAGTCTTGATAAACATGTCCTTTGTTGTTGAAGTTTGTCCAAGATGCCTGCAGGCATATCCATATTTGGAACTCAGTCATCATTTATAAAGAGAGTGCAGAACCAGTGTACTACAGTTCCTGATCCCAACCAACACTGTCCACCGATTTCCCCAGCACCTGTGGATTCAAGAGATCACAATGGGTGATGCTATGATGGCAGAATTTGGGAAAGCAGCTTCTTTCCTCAGGAAGTCAGAGAAAGAAAGGCTTGAATCTCAAACTAGACCTTTTGATATCAAAACTGAATGTTTTGTAGTGGATGACAAAGTGGAATATGTGAAAGGACAAATAATCAGCAAGGAAGAAGGGAAGGCAACTGTGAAGACAGAGGATGGAAGGACAGTAACGGTTAAAGAGACTGATGTTCATCCCCAGAACCCACCCAAGTTCGATAAAATCGAAGATATGGCAATGTTCACTTTTCTACATGAGCCTGCAGTGCTGTTTAACCTCAAAGATCGTTACGCAGCATGGATGATTTATACCTATTCAGGACTGTTTTGTGTAACAGTCAACCCTTATAAATGGCTGCCTGTGTATGATGCAGAAGTAGTTGCTGCCTACCGAGGTAAGAAAAGATCTGAAGCTCCTCCTCATATCTTTTCCATCTCAGATAATGCTTATCAATACATGCTAACAGACAGAGAAAATCAGTCCATCCTCATCACTGGAGAATCCGGTGCTGGTAAGACTGTTAACACAAAGAGAGTAATCCAGTATTTTGCAAGTATTGCAGCTGCTGGTGGAGCAAGTGCGCTTAAGAAGGACTCTAACAAAGGGACACTGGAGGATCAAATCATCCAGGCCAACCCTGCACTAGAGGCCTTTGGCAATGCCAAAACACTGAGAAATGACAACTCATCTCGCTTTGGAAAGTTCATTCGCATTCATTTTGGAACAAGTGGTAAACTTTCTTCAGCTGACATTGAAACATACCTGCTGGAAAAATCAAGAGTCACCTTTCAGCTAAAGGCAGAAAGGAACTATCACATCTTTTACCAGATATTGACCAATGCAAAGCCTGAGCTGCTGGATATGCTGCTGATTACAAATAATCCATATGATTACTCTTACATCTCCCAAGGAGAAGTAAGCGTTGCATCCATCAATGATAGTGAGGAGTTAATGGCCACTGACAATGCCTTTGATGTGCTTGGCTTCACACCGGATGAGAAAATGGGAGTTTACAAACTAACAGGGGCCATCATGCATTATGGCAACATGAAATTCAAGCAAAAACAACGAGAAGAACAGGCAGAACCAGATGGTACAGAAGCTGCTGACAAGTCAGCCTATTTAATGGGGCTGAACTCTGCTGATCTCCTTAAAGGACTCTGTCATCCAAGGGTTAAGGTAGGCAATGAATATGTCACAAAAGGCCAAGGTGTTGATCAAGTATACTATTCAATTGGTGCACTGGCAAAGTCAGTGTATGAAAAGATGTTCAACTGGATGGTTGTAAGAATCAACCAGTCCTTAGACACAAAGCAGCATCGACAATATTTCATTGGTGTGCTGGATATAGCTGGATTTGAAATATTTGATTTTAATACATTCGAGCAGCTCTGCATTAATTTCACAAATGAAAAACTGCAACAGTTTTTTAATCACCACATGTTTGTCTTGGAACAAGAGGAGTACAAAAAAGAAGGAATAGACTGGGAATTCATTGACTTTGGGATGGACTTGCAAGCCTGTATTGATCTGATTGAAAAGCCTCTTGGAATCATGTCTATTCTTGAGGAAGAGTGCATGTTTCCCAAGGCAAGCGACCAGACTTTCAAGGCAAAGCTTTATGATAACCACTTGGGCAAATCAAGCATGTTCCAAAAGCCCCGAGCTGTCAAAGGCAAGGCAGAGGCACACTTTGCACTGGTTCACTATGCTGGCACTGTTGATTACAATATTGCTGGCTGGCTTGTTAAAAACAAAGATCCACTAAATGAAACAGTGGTTGGACTGTATCAAAAATCATCTCTTAAGCTTCTAAGCAATCTTTTTTCCAGCTATGCAGCAGCAGCTGAATCAGGTGGAAAAGGAGGTAAAAAGAAGGGGTCATCTTTTCAGACTGTATCAGCCCTCCACAGGGAGAACCTTAACAAACTGATGACAAATCTCAAAACTACTCATCCACATTTTGTCCGGTGTTTGATTCCCAATGAGACCAAGACTCCTGGAGTTATGGACAACTGTCTTGTGATGCACCAGCTTCGCTGTAATGGTGTACTGGAGGGTATCAGAATTTGCAGGAAAGGTTTTCCCAACAGGGTACTCTATGGTGACTTCAAACAGAGGTACAGAATTCTGAATGCATCTGCTATCCCAGAAGGCCAGTTTATTGAAAACAAAAAGAGTGCTGAAAAGCTACTGGGATCACTTGACATTGACCATACACAGTACAAGTTTGGTCACACAAAAGTTTTCTTCAAAGCTGGTCTCCTGGGTTTACTGGAAGAAATGAGAGATGAGCAACTTGCCCGTATCATTACCAGGATACAAGCTAATGCTCGTGCTTTGTTAATGAGAGCAGAATATCAAAAATTAGTAGAACGCAGAGATGCACTAATGGTTATTCAGTGGAACCTTCGCTCCTTCCTAAGTGTGAAAAACTGGCCTTGGATGAAATTGTTTTTTAAAATAAAGCCTCTTCTCAAGAGTGCCGAGGCTGAGAAAGAAATGGCAAATATGAAAGATGAATTCAACAAAATAAAAGAGGCTCTTGATAAATCTGAAAACCGAAGAAAAGAGTTAGAGGAGAAAATGGTCACGCTTCTTCAAGAAAAGAATGATTTACTTCTCCAGGTGCAGTCAGAGCAAGATACACTGATGGATGCAGAAGAGCGTTGTGAACAGTTGATAAAGAGCAAAATCCAACTGGAAGCTAAAGTTAAAGAGATGACTGAACGGATTGAAGATGAAGAAGAGATAAATGCTGAACTCACAGCCAAAAAACGTAAGCTGGAAGATGAATGTTCTGAGCTAAAAAAAGACATTGATGACCTTGAACTAACGCTAGCCAAGGTTGAGAAAGAAAAACATGCGATTGAGAATAAAGTGAAGAACCTCACCGAGGAAATGTCCTCCCAAGATGAGATTATAATGAAGCTTACAAAAGAGAAAAAAGCTTTACAAGAGGCTCAGCAGCAGACACTAGATGATCTGCAGAGTGAAGAAGATAAAGCAAACACATTGGCAAAAGCTAAAGCTAAGCTTGAGCAGCAGGTGGATGACCTTGAAGGGACCCTAGAACAGGAAAAAAAGGTTAGGATGGATCTTGAGCGTGCTAAGAGAAAACTGGAAGGAGATCTCAAATTGATTCAAGAGAATGTAATGGATTTAGAGAATGATAAGCAGCAGCAAGAAGAGAAACTGAAGAAGAAAGATTTTGAAATAAATCAGTTGAATGGAAAGATTGAGAATGAGCAAATTGCTGTAGTGCAACTGCAAAAAAAATTAAAAGAAAACCAAGCTCGTATAGAGGAACTGGAGGAAGAGTTAGATGCTGAACGTGCAGCCCGAGCAAAGGTTGAAAAACAGCGAAGTGATCTCTCTCGTGAATTAGAAGACATTAGTGAACGGCTCGAGGAGGCAGGAGGAGCCACATCTGTCCAGGTGGAGCTCAACAAGAAAAGGGAAGCTGAGTTTCAGAAGTTACGCAGGGATCTTGACGAATCTACACTGCAGCATGAAGCCACTTCTGCCGCCCTGAGAAAAAAACATGCAGATAGTGTGGCTGAACTTGGTGAACAAATCGACAATTTACAACGTGTCAAACAAAAGTTAGAAAAAGAAAAGACAGAGCTGAAGTTGGAAATGGATGACTTGGCCTCAAACATGGAGAGCATTGTGAAAGCAAAGGTGAATCTTGAAAAGATGTGCCGTTCCTTGGAGGATCAGATGAATGAACATAGGTCCAAGGCTGAAGAGGCTCAGAAAGCTCTGAACGACTTCTCCACTCAAAGAGCCAAACTGCTAACAGAAAATGGGGAACTTGGGCGGCAGCTGGAGGAAAAAGAATGCCTTATCTCTCAACTTACAAGAGGAAAAAGTTCCTACACCCAACAATTAGAGGACCTGAGAAGGCAACTTGAAGAAGAAATCAAAGCAAAGAATGCACTCGCTCATGCAGTGCAGTCATCTCGACATGACTGTGATTTGTTGAGGGAGCAGTTTGAGGAGGAGCAGGAGGCAAAGGCAGAGTTTCAGAGGGCACTGTCCAAGGCAAACACTGAAGTTGCAACTTGGAGAGCTAAGTATGAGACAGATGGTATTCAGAGAACAGAGGAACTAGAAGAGGCCAAGAAAAAGCTCGTTCAAAGGCTACAAGAGGCAGAGGAGGCAGTAGAAGCAGTTAATGCAAAGTGTTCCTCTCTTGAAAAAACTAAACATCGTCTGCAAAATGAGATTGAAGATCTTATGCTTGATCTTGAACGCTCAAATGCTGCATCTGCTGCTCTGGACAAGAAACAGCGTGGCTTTGATAAGGTCATAGCGGAGTGGAAGCAGAAGTATGAAGAGTCACAATGTGAGTTGGAAGTATCACAGAAGGAAGCACGAAACCTGAGTACTGAACTCTTCAAACTTAAAAATGCTTATGAAGAATCTCTTGATCACCTTGAGACTACCAAAAGGGAGAACAAGAATCTGCAAGAAGAAATATCAGACCTGACAGATCAGCTTGGTGAAGGAGGTAAAAGTGTTCATGAGCTGGAGAAACTTAGAAAACAATTAGAACAAGAGAAAGCAGAGCTGCAGTCTGCCCTGGAGGAAGCCGAGGCCGCTGTAGAACATGAGGAAAGTAAGATCCTACGTTCTCAACTTGAGTACAATCAGGTAAAGGCGGACATTGAAAGAAAGATGGCAGAGAAAGATGAGGAGATGGAGCAGGCAAAGAGGAACTACCAACGAATGGTGGAAACGTTACAGAGCTCTCTTGAGTCAGAAACAAGAAGCCGTAATGAAGCACTAAGAGTTAAGAAAAAGATGGAGGGAGACTTAAATGAGATGGAAATTCAGCTAAGTCAAGCCAATAGACAGGCAGCTGATGCACAGAAACAACTAAAGATGGTCCAGTCATATCTGAAGGACACTCAGCTTCAACTGGATGACTCTATACATAATAATGAAGATCTCAAAGAAAACACTGCCCTTTTAGAACGGAGAAATAACCTCATCCAGGCAGAGCTTGAGGAGCTAAGGGCAATGCTGGAACAAACTGAGAGGGGGCGTAAGCTGGCTGAGCAAGAACTTACAGATGCAACAGAGAGGATGCAGTTACTGCATTCTCAAAACACTAGCCTGATCAATCAAAAGAAAAAGCATGAGGCTGATTTGCTACAGCTACAGGGTGAGATGGAAGAGTTGGTACAAGAGAACCGCAATGCAGAGGAGAAAGCAAAAAAAGCAATAACTGATGCGGCTATGATGGCAGAGGAGCTAAAGAAGGAGCAAGACACCAGTGCCCATCTTGAGAGAATGAAAAAAAATATGGAGCAAACGATCAAGGACTTGCAGCACCGGCTAGATGAAGCCGAACAAATCGCTATGAAGGGTGGAAAGAAACAGCTCCAGAAACTGGAAGCTCGTATCCGTGAACTTGAAAATGAATTGGAAGCAGAGCAAAAGCGAGGTACAGAATCTGTAAAGGGAATTCGCAAATATGAGCGCCGTATTAAGGAACTCACCTATCAGACTGAAGAAGATCGGAAGAATATGGCAAGGCTCCAGGATTTGGTTGACAAGCTACAGCTCAAAGTGAAGTCCTACAAGCGCTCAGCTGAGGAAGCAGAAGAGCAAGCAAATTCCAACTTGGCCAAGTTAAGAAAACTACAGCATGAGCTTGAAGAGGCAGAGGAGCGTGCGGATATTGCAGAATCCCAAGTGAACAAGCTCCGTGCAAAAACTAGGGATGGTGTAACTGGTAAAAAATCTCAGGATGAGTAAGAACAAAACCCAAAATATGGATATTACTCAATGTGTTGCTAGTTTAGATTTAGATTTCCTATTTTAGTTTAGACTCAATCATCTGAAATTATTAATTACATTAAAAACATTTTGATTAATTTTAATAACAATATTATATTAATATGTTCAAAATTGTTGATTTTCCGTAACTGCATATATTTTCAGATTAAACACCCTTAAACATTTTAATTATAACCAATGAATTTTCAATATTGATTAAATTATTCATTACATAAATTAAAAAATAAATTAAAATGTTCAAATCCTGTCATTAAATGCTTCCAATATACTTTAATTGTTTTGTAGAAATAAACAGTACATTGTCCCATTTCAGTGTCAAGTGATTTATTTCAAGGTACTTGTTGACTCAACATAAAACAACTTACCTACACTACCTGGGTCAAGTTCTCTTACATCCAGTAACGCTCATCAAACATGCCTAGTAAAAATTACTTCACCAGATTAGGTCAGGAAAATAAAACAAATTTAGATATGATCTTCTGTAAACAACTCACTTCTTTAAACATCATCCAAAATCTCTCTTAACAGCAAATAATACAAGGAAATGGTAATTATAATCAAATATTTAAACAATAACAAAATAATATAATCTTTTGACTCCTTATGAAGATTTTTTTCATAAAATGTCTGAGAGCAAATAAAACTGATCTTTAATTTTTAAAGCTCAAGTTTTAATGGAACAGATCATTTGTACATGAAGTACAGCATACAGGTTATGACCTAATGAATGAACTTACATCTAACAATAGACTATACTGATAACCCATCTTAATGCAGGTTCCACTAACTGCCATAACCGAGTTTAAATACAAATACAAACAGAAAGTTTTACACACAGTTCCAACAGCTTTGGATAGACTTTGAAATGTACTATGTAAGAAATAAAATAATTTTGTACAGCAGTATTGAGGCAAACAACATGCTTCAGACAATACACAACATTTGCTTGTAACACAGAGCATCATAAAGATGTATTGATTGGGGGAAAAACATGTTGTTACCACCAAGGTTAGTTCAAGAAAATCAAGATCAAGAAAAATACAAAAGCTGCATCCATTTTGAATGGTAAAACCTGTGCAATTTGTTGCATGGAAAAGACATGGATTATTAATTTTACAAATTTTTGTTTAAAAATCCTTCTCTTTAACATGCAGGAAATGACAGAACTATGTTGATAAGGAGTCTCTACTTTTCTACATTCACTTCAGTATATGATGGGCTACTTGAATTCTAGGAAACCATCCCAGGTAGACAATTCTAACTAATCTAGAATTATTTTCCAATTCTCATTAGTATCAGTGCTTAGAAAATAGCAAGAATAAGTACAGTACATAGAATGCTACTTTGGGAAAATGACCAAATTTCTTAGTACAGTGTTTCCCAAAGTGTGGGCCAATCAAATCACATTAAAATATTAAATTAAAATTAGTAAAATACTCTTTGTTCTGATTAATTTAAATCAGATATCAGTTTGGAAAATATAAAAACTATTTTTTATTATATTAAGGTGAGAAACCTTGGTTATTTCTAATTGTATTATTACTTATTACGATTTCAGTGTCAGTCAGTCAGTTGCCAAGTATCAACATATTCTAAAATGGACCCGACTACATTACAGTTAGAGACTCAAAGTCACAAGAAGACTCGTAAGTACAGAGATGATGCAAGTTACACTGTGTCCATTACAAGAACATTTGTTTTCCCTTTTTTGTGTGGGAAATGGGAAGTCTGTTGAGTCTGGTGGCTCTCATGAAGCAGAGAGCTCACATGACTCTTCCAGTTATGTGACAATGACAAAACATTCCTCTCTGTATCCAAATGTGAATTTTGCAGACCATCTCTGTGATTTTTCACTGGTTTTGTAAACTGGCCTACTTGGCAGGCATTTTTAGTCACTTGGATGGAATCAATCTAACAGAAAAGCAATAACAATGTTTCAAAGTGCAAAACAATAAAGGATTCATACAGAGAAAGAAGCTAATCTTCTTGCGTTCACCAGAATTGGATTTGTAAATCTTTGTGGTAGTGCACATAATGCCAATGACACCCATGCTACTGATGCCATTTTGTGCAAATCTAATCAATTAAACATATTTATCTATATTTTAGCAATTTATATTAAAAAAATAGAGGGACTGTTCAGCTTTTGCTGATTTTTGGGGGGAGCTTTATGCCGTTAAAGTTTGGAAAGCTGAGCATTAGAAGTTTCCAAATTATGGAAAGGAGAGACGTTGCTTATGTACAAGCCCATGTTCTACAGTCAGTTAAAAAAAAAACCTAAAGTGCACTTTTCCATCTGTTTTTCACATTTATTTATGAACTACTTTACCTCAAGAAGTAGTTTTTACATTTCAATTCATTACAATTTAACAGGTAATGAATGGTGGAGTAACAGGATGTTTGGATTTCTTTCATTGGAGAAGTTGCTACCGTTTTGTTGCTTTGTGCAATACCAGCATCAGCAGCAGTACTCATGCAACAGTGGTTCTAGACAGTAATACAGGCATGCATTACTGGTATACATATTTCAGCAGGATCATACAATCAAAATCCCTTTGTTAAGAACCCTCCACTTCACACACTATATATATATATATATATATATGGCTGGGAATCGAAAATCGATTCTGATTCTGGAATACTTAAGATTAAGAATTGGATACTTATTATAAAATTCAAATTTCGATTCCTCTTATTGATTCCTGGGTGCATTTTTTTTCACTGGCAATTTCCCAGGAGCTTCTGCACGCCTAAGGCCAAAAGCATCAGTCCATTACAAGATGGACCATGGGAAGTGCTCAAAAGCAAGCAGGGTGTCATGACCAACATGACTAAGCATCTGCGGTTGGTTCACCACGTCGAAATAAAAGAATGCACTGTGTTTGATTCATTGCGCATCCCGAGAGCCGAGTGCCCTTCATTAGCCGGCACAAGCACGGCAACAACTCCACAAAATGTTGCATGTGCGACACCATTCTCCCTCGCTTCGAAAGGAAAGCTCACGCAAGAAAAAATTGAGGAGTGTCAATCACAGCGTTTATAGTCAAAGGGTT
>JAOTRN010000008.1:17091873-17102439 GCA_028566695.1 Bagroides melapterus
AAGCAAATTTAGAATGAACTAAAACTTTAGAACTATTTACAAACTGTAAATCTGTAAGGGAGAACACAATCAGCATTCATACTTTTTATAATGACTTAATCTGACTTCCTTACGCATTACAAAATCTTCAAAATATCACAAAAAAATTAGCCAGCTGCTTTTCTTATGGGTTCACATAGCAGTATAGAAAAAGCTTTCCACAGTTATTTAACATAATATAAAATCCTCTGAAGGTAGACACAGTCAGTATTTCTGCACTCTCAAAACTCTTTGTAAGGAAAACTCTGTACACCTCATTCAAACAATTATCTAATCAGCCAGCATTGTGGCAGCAGTGCAATGCTCTGAATGTTTACTTAAAATGGTGCAATAAAGAAAATATATCTAATGAGTGACTATGGAAACCCCTTGTTGATGAGAAAGGTCAAAAGAGAATTATCTTATTAACTGGTTCAAGCTGACAGACAGCTAACAGGCTACAGTATCTCAGATAACTGTTTTGTGCCATTGTGGTGAGCGAAATTCATCTCCGAACGAACACCATATCAGACCTCGAATTGGATTGACTACAACAACAGAAGACCAAGTTGCGTTCCACTTCTGTCAGCCAAGAACAGAAAGCTGCATTTGGCACAGGCCCACCAAAACTGGACAGTTGAAGACTGGAAAAACATAGTCTGGTCTGATTAATCTTGATTTCTGCTGAGACACACAGATGGTAAGGTCAGAATTTGGCATAGACAGTATGAATACATGGACCAAATCCTGCTAGTGTCAACTGTCCAGGCTGGTGGAGGTGGCATAACGGTGTACGATGATTATTTTCTTGACACGCTTTGATTGGTTGATAACAAAGAATTGTCATTTGAATGCTGCTTCAATCATAAAAACGCATCATGTCACAAAAAAATCCAGTCTCAAACTGGTATCATGAATATGTCAATGAGTTTCTTGTCAATGTTCTTCTGTGGCCTTGCCTGTCAACTAGGTTTTCTGGTTTCTTCCCACCATCTAATAGCATGCAGGTAGGTGGATTAGCTTCACTAAATTGCCCCAAGTGTGTATTTGTGTGTGCATTTCGCCTTACAGTCGATTGACATCCTGTCTGTGGTGAATCCTCCCACCTTGTGCAACTTGCTACAGTAATAAAGATAAAGAGATTAATGTGCGCATGAAAAAATATGTATATTTTAAATTGTAAAGAAAAATGAGGATATACGACTTTTATTTAATTTGTAGCTCATACATTTTTATGAAGCTTGATATGACAGCAAATGAATGCACAATATCATAGATCTTTATGAGCAAACATTTCGAATTTTATTATCATATGAGCATACATAAGAAAGGGTTGATCCCCGCTTAACCAATATTTCAACATTCTCAGGCCTGTTCCTAAATCTATATTAACAAATGATCAGTGACATCTTTATCTTTCTTCTGATCCTATTATCTTTCTTAAATTGCACAATATTGAAAAAAATCCTCTGAGACATAGGACAAAGGTCGGATTCACAGCACAAATGCCACTGCCAAATTTACTCTTGGAATGGCTGTAGTGTTATTTGAATGCTGTGTTAAATATTATTACACCAATCTAGATATATTTTACATGGACTACATAATGTTTATATCAAAGATAGAACTGAATACAAATCTACTACTTGAGTTGAAAAGGTTATGTGTTTTAAATATAAAATACCGGTTCGATTTGGAGGCATTCTGTTGGGATCTTTATTGTCATTTCAACTATGTAGTAGAAAGTGTGATGAAATTTCAACTGGACCCGTAGTACAACATCCATGCAGGGAGTGGGTAATTGGAAACCAGGGGTGAGTATGCTTGGGGCAGGGGGATGTGGTGGGTTCAGGAAGAAAACTAATAGTGAAATACTATTTAACGTTAGAGTAAAGACACTGACATTATACTAAACTTTAATGAGGACCATAACTCCTGAATGAAATCTTAAAGTGGCAGTGAAGTACTGCGGTCATGAACAGAAACAAATGAATGAAAGAATGCTTGGTAGGAAGTTTCCCTGAACTGAGATCACTTCAAACACAACAAAAATGTCACACAAGCAGGAGATTTTATACTGTGTTTGACTCGTACCAGCTTGAGGTTGTCTTCTCAATTATGGGGCCATTTACTGAGTGACGTCAAATAAACATGGCTATGCACAGCATCAGAAGTAAACACCATGACTCTTCTTACATTTACGAGTTATACTCTCTCTCTCTCTCTCTCTCTCTCTATCTATCTATCTATATATAAAGTAAATTCTGGATTAGAATTGCTAGTTTTTTTCCATCCACATACAGATATGGATATTTAGGGCATGAAACAGATACAGATGAAGATCGCTATATACCAAATTATAGCCATTTTGTTTTGTTCACAAGTCATGTTTATAAAACATAATAAATGATGGAAGGCTGTTATCTCTCAAATGTAATACATTTCTTTGTCCAGGAATATACAGTGCTCATTAGCTACCTTTTTCTGTCTGTCTTTGGGTTCACAATGCATAATCAAACCTAAAGAGGTACAATAACTACAAAAACTCATTCGAAGCATACTGTCTTCTATGCTGATAGCTCCTGTGCAAAAGTAGTATGCTTTTTGAAAGACACTGCATGACCTTAGAGAATAAGAAAAATCCTCTTTCTAAGAACAAAGACTTCACACATTGATACTGATCATTATGTACCAAAAAATGTGGAAAGGGCCACAGCAAAATCACCACTTAGTTCAGCCCAAACACCCACAGTGTTTATGTAAGTTCAGCTGGAAACATTTTTTTAAAGAATTCATTCGGCTCTAGGAATTTATTCAATTTGTGTTTTATCATGTCTTTTCTGAAGCCAGACTAATAAGATAATGTGAACCAGATTCACGTCATCTGCTCCTGTTTGCTGCTTTAAAATTGTTTAGCTCATTTGACCAATTTGCAGTTCTCTATAGAGTGGTTATTCTCCACAAAACTATTTTCAGTTCTTAAGTGAAATTGTAATTTTTCCAAAGTCCTTTTTCTTGAGGTAAGGTAGAACTAGAGGTCACTTCACAATGTGTTTTATTTTTGAAAAACCATGAGGCAATTTACACACGTTTGAATCTGGGTCCCAGGCTAATCGTTTAGAACGTATAATATGTTTTTTTTTTATAATTATATTGATTGCAGTAGGCACATAAGTAATTTGTAGTTGCATTGGAGGCTCTCTGCAGGCACTGTACTACTACTATGAGCAAATAAATTGCCCTTGGTGGTTTTGAAGTCAGCGGTAAATGACTACAGAGTTCAAAGAGTTTATCTGAGATATTGATCACCCACATACCCTGTAGAGAAAAATAAACTGAAAATCAGTGACACACACAGTCAAATGACAAAACCCTAGGCAGAACTGGAACTAGGCTTAAAGAGTACTGCGTTTGTGGAACGATGACATTTCATTTTAGTCTGATGACCTTTTATCATAATAATTCATATAATCTTCTTCCGCTCTGAACAATCTCCTACGTGACAGACAGTGAACAAAGAATGCTTTATGTGTCTACAATTCTCTGGAATGCATTACTTTCGTTCCCAAGTTTCAGTCATATTGTACCACAAGATTAACCACAGTGTTAAAACTAATGACACATCAATAGCAAAATTGGTATCGGTATCTGCCTGATGCAAAGTTATGCATACTCGTAAAAGATGCCCCAATACTGACAACCTATATTGTTACACTGTATTTTTAGTATGTTGTCCTTGATGACCAGACACTACTGGAAAAATAAACTACATTTGTAGACCTATATGAAATGGAAATTGGAATTGAATGAGGTCTACAAATGTGGTATATATTATACTATTACATGTGAAACAAAATAAATATAAATACCGGCATACATATACTGGTATTTCACTGCCCACAGACTCATCTCAAGTTTTTAACTGAATAGTAATTAGAGCTGGCAGATCTCTATGGACAAAAGAGGCTTAGTAATGAAGAAGGCTTGAGGGCAAGAAGGATTTAGCAATGTGAGCTCTTCTTTTGTTTTATGGGCACTTTATATCCTGTCCACTGTATTATCACCATCTTTATGATAGATTGTGAATAGGAATGAACTAGAAATCTACTAAACTAAACTTATTTGTTAATTAGTTCATTTACATAAACAACACTTTCATTTGGAAGGAGATCAAACTAAGTTACTTACTGCCTTTTCTAACCTAGTTGATTATCCTAGTGTTGTTTATCCTAATTTTTGATCTAATCTTTCTGTTTTTACTTCAACACATTTTCAACGTAAATGGCTGCTTTTACCACAATGAAATGAAGATAATTAATTATTACCTGTCAGCCTAATTGTATCCTTTCCAGCCATTATAATAACCAGATTCATTCCTTAAATATGTGTAGCAAAGATTTTTATGGTGTTGGAAGGTGCACATCAGAAGTATAGGTGCTGTCAAATGTAGTAATAGAATAATTCATTTCAAATTCATTTCAAAGTATAATTGTGCACACACTGTACACTGTAAAGTTTAAATATCTAATTGAATGTAGCTGTAAAGCTGGTTGGTGTTAGCTGTCACTGAAGCCTGCAGTGGAGTCCTAAAGGGTTCTAAAGGCATTATCAGAAATCAAAGTGTTCATAAAACAACACATTTTGTTTCAGTCTATAGAGATGTCAGGCTCCTGAACAACAGGTCTTAAAGAATGAAAAAAAAATGAACTACTAAAGTGCGTGCTGTGAAATGACTAATTCCTGTTCCTTTTATGAATGTGGAGGTCTAACTCACTATAGAACGACATTAGCAAATTCAGAAAGTATTTTTTGCTGAGCAAATTCAAAAGTCTAAAGCTAGTTAAGTAGCTGCTAGTGCCAGCAGTGTTACCATGGTTATGGTCAACTTGATGAGACTGCCTGGCACAGTTGTCAGTACTTATTTCATCCATAATTGAATGACTGTACAAATCATGCAAATATTGTTACATATCAATTTAATGCCATGGCAGAAAATGTCCCCATAATTCTTGTATTGTTATATGTTTTGTTAGTGTAATGGGATATTATGTTTGGAAAATAAGTCCCATTAACAGGATTGAAATTTAAGTTCCTTCAGTGCCATGAGGTCCTTAAGATTGCACTTTGGAATCTCTCTACTCTGGCACTAAGTGGTCAGATCAAACAGTGCTCTCTTTCAAGCATACTGAAATCTTTCTTAATACTGCATGCCTGTACAGAAGCAAGTTTCAAATAACAACTAAAAACTATATGCAACACTATCTCTTTTATCTTTCTGGGACTAGTTTACAAATCTATAACTTATGTTAAACCCATGGGAATTTATTATGTTGGAAATCCATGGCATTGTTCAACAAATAAACTCTTATGTATTCTTTACCTTATTCTATGAAAGGCTGTGGCCATCAGCTTGCAGAAGGTAAAGGTGGATTCTTTGGTGACAAGGGCTGGGGGAAGAGAAAGACCGAGAGAGCGAGAGCGAGCGAGAGAGAGAGAGACTGCCCAACAGGCATCTAATCCCTTCTGGACCACTCTGGTCTGACATCTGCATCTCATGTTGCCATGGGGACCATGTTGCTATGAGATCAATCTATTTGTGCCACCGTAGATGGCACTGAGTGCCTTTGTGAAAGCAGTGGGTGGCAGTGAGTCTGGTTAGTGGTACTTGCTTTTATTCTCTTTCATTTTTTAATTTCTCAGATGTAGCCATATCATTTCCTTCTTGTGGTTTATCTGAATTAGTAGAAATCATGGTCATATTTTTGGTGAATTTGTGCTACTATTACCTTATGACTGATTTTATATGAGACATGGCAAATAACAGTAGTTATTTTAGCCATATTTGGTTATAAAACTGATTATTCAGTCAGATTCTAAGCAACCTGTATTCACTGATTTGCATCCATTATTATATGCATTGCCTAATAAACTTCATCTGGGATTATATTAAGCAGCAGGCATACTATAGACTTATAAGCTCTTTTAATCTATAACTCAATTTGAAGTTATAAAAGTCAGTATTTCAGCTAATATAATTATATTAAGCCATGTATATATGCTACTATGTTATGTATTCTATTTTAATGAGCACTAAAGATTTATCAAGCCTGCTAATAAATAATTGTTTAATTTATATTTCAAACATTATTTGGTATTGCAGAGACAAAAACTGTATCTTCTTCACCACTGGTACTTTGCTTTAGTGAGTTATAGCTGCAAAACGTAATTTAACTGAATTTAGGGAGGTTTACATTTAACTCCAGTGTGTCCTTAATTATTCTACTTTTTCCTACATCCTTCTTTTTGGTTGCTTTTCACATTGGCAGTTTTTCAATTAAAGTTGGTTTGCACTTGCAAATATGAAATACAGGGAAGTGGTGAGCACAGCTGTTCAATTTGATTTGTCACATTTTTTTTCTAAATCTATAAAATATTCTACAATAAATTCTATGGTCTCTTTTTTTTTATCAAAATAAATGCAAATGTCTAGTAATTTTTCATGTTCATTTCAAAGGAGGTATAAATTAAATAAAAACTCCAAAATGTAGGTGGGGTCAGATCATTTCTACAAATTCATCTCAATCTTTCTAAAAATTGTGTTGTCTTATAGAAATGAACTATTTTTGAGCATATATATATATAGCGTGCACAGGTTTGATGTATCATGCATTCTCTTCCTATCTCTCAAAAACAAGGCATTTCTACCAACAGAACAGCTGCTCAGTGGATGTTTTTTTATTTTGTTTTGCTTTGTTTTGGTTTTTGAATCATTCTGTATAAACTCTAGGGACTGTGTGAAAATCCCAGAACATTAGCAGTTTCTGAGGGTTTCTGAAGTCTTCTATCAAATGTGTTGCCTACTTTGTTTATGAAGTAGTTTAATTTGTGTATACTTAGTTACTTGGTCTCATTGTTCTTCATCATCTATCACATTATTGAGGTTGTGTTATTCTTCATATGTTTGTTCTCACTATCCTAAAAGGGTTTTTAGTAATGCCATTCATGAACAAAATGAGCTTACCTGCCATGCCCTGGATATGACCCCATGCCTCTGGTGACTTAACCTGTGGCTGTTCTGTTTACTCTCAGCTATGGATAATCCATCACTTCCTTGTGGTTCAGTATTCATTTAGATCATTTTATTGTTACTTTTATT
The DNA here is from genome assembly GCA_028566695.1 of Bagroides melapterus. Lineage (NCBI taxonomy): Eukaryota > Metazoa > Chordata > Actinopteri > Siluriformes > Bagridae > Bagroides > Bagroides melapterus. The sequence continues at coordinate 17,099,048 of JAOTRN010000008.1, forward strand.
ATTTAAAGATAACAACACATCTTAAGCTTAGTGTGAGTATTAGTAATTCACCCATTGAGGAACAAAAGGAAAATGTCATCCTGAAATATTATGGCAATATTAGATCAAAATATTACATACTTTCATTTTCTTAAAGTATCATGCTGTCATCTTTCCATAGAATCATCTTGCCAAATCAACACAATTTCTGAATTCCAAAGAAGGCTGGTGTTTAGAGATTGTCTCTACACTCACACTACTAACAGGGGTGATGCTAACTTTGTAGACCCCTGAGAAGCTGCATGGTGATTCCCAAGTAACAACAGCAAACAGTTCCTGGTGTGTCATACCCAAATAACACCAAGGAAGTGTAAATGCTTCTCATAGAGTGGCATGGCATAGTAAGAGCTGAGTGTCCTATATGTGCATAGGCCATAAAAATAATGCCCACTATCCCAAGTTCCACCTACTTTTTAGACAAGACAGTCCAGACTGTATTTTCTCCATGGCAGCATCTTGCATAGGCTCTTTATTGGATCTCAGTGAAAGGGGAGGCATCTCACCCCCTTTTCACACCATGCCCCTGTGCCTAAGGGTTCTTTTGCCCAGAAGTGTTTTCTAGCCTGCTAGATCACAGTTCTCAATTAGTCACCCTTGAGAATTTACTGACAATTCCAGCTTGATGAGTTCTGACCTTACATCAAGGGCCACAAACCCCCTGCACCTCTGTGACATCACCCTGCTTTTCATCTGTAAGAAAGTTCACCAGTTTGATTATGTCTTCCTAAATAGGTCATTACTATCAACAGGACTCTTTTTGTTAGAAATCTTCTCCAGCAAGACAGATTTAGGGTTCAAGAGACAAGAACACATTTCTTTCTGTGGCATTTGGGGTCCAGCTGTAAGCCTATGACCATGACTACTGTCATCAGTTCTGCACTGGTCATCAGTCTAGTAAGCATAATATCATTAGTATAAAAGATGTAAATCGAGCCGTGTGTTAATGAATTGTGTGGCTTGCTTTGGAATCTCTTTTCTACTTTATGTGCTGAGATTCTAATAAGACATGTAGTCCAGGATATTTGGGTGCCAGCTTCAAAACTGTGGTCAGTTTGGCTATGCTGATGCAATGCTTCACGTGCTGAGACCACCAGTAACAGACATCAATATCAAGCATATTGCAATTGCTGTTTCACACATGATTCATCATATTAGGCAAAATACATACCCCATGCTGCAGGTGAACTGGCACCTGTAGACATATCATCTTCTTCTGAAAAGGGAATGATTTTAATCCAAATGTATGAATACAAGAAAACTGAATATCATTTAGATCTGTTATTCAAATATACTCTTTCACAAACCTACAGATCAGACTTGCTAGATGATACTTGCTTGGCACTAAATTCACCTGTCATACAAAAAGCATCTGGTGCCCTGTTAAAGAAAATTGATTGTTAGTATACATAAAGAGAGAGAGAGAGAGAGAGAGAGAGAGAGAGAAACTAAAGATTGTGTACTAATGATGTCCCTGACATGATATTCAGCTAATTGTACTGGCTGTTAATCATTTCTCTTCCTACGCTGACAGAAGAACATTAATCAAAATAAGGATAATTATGCACTCAGCATCTCCCAAACCAATCAGGTCCTCTTGGTCCCCAAAATTATTAGCAATTCATTCTACAAGTATTTGTTCTGTTGTTAGGCAAGACTGAATGTCTGTGTCCTCAGTTTCCTTTCACTTGGCCTAACCTGAGTGCTCCAACCTCTCCTCGTGATTGGATTAGTGAAGGAGAAACTGAAGGAGCTTCAGTATTCTTATCTCTTCTACCTTCCCTGCACTTAACCATTCCTGACCTCAGCTGGACCATCAACAAGATGGTTTATCTGTTCATGAAACTGCTTTTATAATTAAAAATGTGCTAGTGGGATTGAGGTTCACAAACCAGTTGAGCGGTAAAACAGATCTTGAACTGAGGATTCAACTGGTCACATTCTAGGTTAAAGGTAAGTAAGTTTATAGTGACAATGATATATTCAACTGGAGGAATAGCTAGATTATAAAGAATTCACCAGAACCTATTCTACAGAATATCCATAACAAACAAAATGCTGTATAATTAATAACCACATAAGCATAGAAATTATAACTATATTTGCTAGTTATTCTCAACTATACTTTGTGTATCCCATAATCCCAAAATGTGTATACAAAACAAGGACTTCTATAACATATACTAGATATCTGAATTAATTCGACAAACTGATACAGCAAATTGCATACATCTGTACCAGGAACTTGCGGGCCAACTTAATAGCTGAAAACATTTTTTATACAAACCTTATATAGAGTAAAAATGTATCTTTGAAATAATTATTTGTATTAACATTACTTTACATAACTAGAACTGACAATTGTGGCCTAAATTGTAGGCTTGCCATGAGGAAAGAAACAGGGTGGTGTGTGGGAGTCCAGTCTGCTAGCTGTTGTGTCCTGCGGGTTTTCTGGTTAAGAATAACTTTGCAGCCTCTTTCTATGGTTATTGTAAGCATAGGTGCCATTTCAAATTCATCTAATTCATCTGATTATTACATCCAGAAGATCTTTGGTTATGAGGAGAAATAATGTGTGTATTTATTTTTATTGTGACATAATAGTGATTAATGAGAACAAAGTACAAAAGAAAACACACAACAGATAGATCTGTAAATAAATGCAGAAATGATCAAAACATTTAAAATAAAATGTCGGACATCAAGCATAATATCTGTGCCACGTTTGAAAGTCGATGAGAGAATATTATGGCAGCAGCTTGTTGGCTTGCTCTTTCAGAAAAGTCACCGGCTTTCTTCTTTTCCCTCTCCCTCCTCCTTCCCTCGCTGCATTCACCTCAGAAGAACTGCGTCAGTGTCAGGCCCAAATAACCAAATCTAGGAGCCTTATTACATAAGCAACAAGCAGAAAGTAGGCCAGCGTGAACTGAACTGGATGTGAGGCACATGGTCTGGTAGCTGCTGGTAGTTGTGTAGGTCCAGACCTCAAGGGACTGGTGTGCGTGATGAGAAGGGGAGAGATGAAAAAAGAGGATGGAGTACAGATATGGCCATGCTGGTGAAGCCTAGCCTTCCCCAGGGCTAGTGTGACTCAGAATCCGTTTGCTCTCTCTGCTCATCTCCTCTCCATTCTACTCTGCCTTTCCCACTCGGGGGAGTGGAAACCCTCCCTCCATTTCTCCCTACTCTTTCTGTTTCATCCGGATGTGAAGTGCAAGAAGCTGAGTCACAGAACGGTGGGGGTGGAACTCAGAGAGAGAGAGAGACAGAGAGAGAGACAGAGAGAGAGAGAGAGAGAGAGAGAGAGAGAGAGAACCAAACAGCTGATATGTGTTGGTGGATTTTGTTTTTGCTTC
>JAOTRN010000008.1:17116411-17126693 GCA_028566695.1 Bagroides melapterus
TTTTTTTTTATATTACCCACCCCTATTTAAGAGCTTGCACAATGTTTCTGTGCCGATAAACAGAACACTTTCACATGTTATACTGAAAGTGATTTCTAGCAAAAACACTTATATCTAGCTTTCTGTCAGGAGAAAATTGGCTTCCTGGGCAGCCTAAGCACCTGATGTTTTCCAGGCTTGTCATTCTGAATTCAAGCCTGCAGCATTATCACTTTACTATGAAATTATACACATGGTGGACAAATGTGCGACATGACCTTGTGCTTAATAAATAGCTGCTTCTCCATTAAACTGAGCCCTAATTACTGTCTGGACAGACAAAGGCAACACAGTCTACCCACAAAGACGATAAACATAAGATTTGCACTCTTCAGGGTTCGGATGAATCTTTATACTTTGATGATAAAAGCAAAGAACTTCAAAGTGTCCATGTTCTAAAGGGGATAGGATAAGGGAAGTCTAGTGTACGAGTATATTATCATGCTGATATTGGGAGCTTTACAATGTTTTTATGCTACACGGATTAAATAGGTGCAGAATAAGAAGAATGATTCAATTTGCACTTCGATTAAAAGTGGTTTCCTGCTTAACATGTAAGCCAGTGTTTGATAAACATCAAAGGGATGTTATTCAGCACAGAAATTGTTAATGCTGGCACCAGAGAGCTGTGGCTAGGTCAACTGAAGCAATCCATCTGAAGTAACAGGCCTTGGCCATAAAATACTTCCAATAAAACCTTATTATTTGAAGACTCACTGATGTATTATTATTGTCACCATAAAGTTTTTAAACAACCCTGGAACAACAGAGTAAATAATCTCTCTAGGAAAAAGGATATTAAAACAAAGAGAAAGCACACGTTTACACATGTTATAGTTATAATAAATGGTCATCGTAACTAGGAGTAATCTACTAATCTAGTCCATGCCACAAAGTAGTGATCAGATAGGAATCTGAGGTATTTGACTTGTCCAAGTTTTATTTCACCGGGGAAAGTCTAAAACACAGGAACATCTGTGATTGTCTACATAATCAACAAGAAACAAGATAGCCATACAACCTTACTATGCTAGTGTAGTTATATAATATGTTTAACATAACTTATAATCCTTAACTGTTCTAAACTCACAACTGTTTTAATTTCACACGTTTGATTGCTTAAATAAGACGAAAATAAAAGTTCTGCACTTTGTTGGTGGCTGCATCTCTACTTTCTGCAAGTATTTCCACCAATAATCACAGCATCCGTCTGTGAAGGAACGTGCCCCTTAATTTGTTGAACTAATCACTTATATTAACACAAAGCTGCATGTAATGCTACACTGGGACACGAAAATCTGACAATGTGCGACGTGGGAATGTGAGATTCACGTCATGTATATCAGCATTCTATTATTTAATCATCTAATGCAACTTGCACTGTTTGAACACCAGGGGTCCCAAATCTGCACAACCCATATTTTATATAAAGAGCCCATGCACTTAAAAAAAACCTATGCATGTGCAATACAGTCACATAACCACATAAAACCACACAACCAGTCAAAAAGAGTGCTTCAGTAGTTTTCAATAGTCACCGGCACAGCTTCACTGCTACTGTGGGCTCATTCTGAGGCACTGAACTCATACATTGTAGTGCACGTTGATACGGAGCTATTTCACGTTTCAATCATTTCCTCAGGACAGACACACTGTTTATTCAATAAAATTGTGGGAAGATGTATTCATTTCTTTTTATTTGGTTTACACTGTTAAACAGGTCTGTAGTATTTTTTTTGTTTGTTTATGCAAACCACTGTTTTGCATTGCACATCCAAATCGAACTATTAATTGTAAAGCCATTATAAAGTATCATGTCTAATCATGACTGAGACTGTAACTTTTGCATGGGACAAATGATAAACTCATTTACTAGCACACTGGGTGGGTGAAAGCTCCTGTATGCTTGCCCATGTTGCTTATCTTTATTTGCATCACAAGTAAAAAAGTTTAAGAAGCTAGCTAGAAGCTCAGGAAGCTGCTTGAATGACACATTACTGAGAGCTGACACATTCCTGATTTACTGAGAGCTTTTGTAACACTGTTTTTTATTTACTCTGTGATAAAATTCATACTGGTGGAGTGCAATGTCTGTGTTCAGTTATATAGTACTATGTTAATTGACAAAATAAATGCTTTTTTCAATATTTTTATCAATAAATAAACTCACCATGTGCACCACCTCTGGGTAAATGGGCTCAGTGATGACATTCCTGTTGTGTGTGATGTATTCCACCATCTCACTGAGCGCCGCCCGCTTCACCTCCTTCCATTTCAGGTCGCTCAGTGGGTCGGATACAAAGTCAAAGAGCACGCAGCACTGGCGCAGCTTCTGTACAAACAGATTCTCCTGCTCCGCTGGGGGCACATCTACACCAACAGTACAGAAAGGTACAGATGAGTTTTAAATGTTGGGGAGAACAAAGCAGTACATGTACAGCACTGCTTATATGAAATTAAATAGGTTTCAGTCGGCTATGGTTTTCCATGTTCTTATGGGTGTTTTGTGCATTAAAAACATCCTAGATGTAGCAATGTAATATGCTTATAATAGTAGTGGATAGTAGAGGGAAATAGTTAAGGGTTAGGTACAATGCATTGTGGATGTTGTAGTACAAATATTTGTTTCATATGTAGTAGCAATGCACAATAGAGAGTGCTGTGTCACCTCTTTTTATCTTTACTTTTGTTGGAAAGAGGGGAAAAAAAACAAAAAAACCCCACCCACTCATCAATACGAGAATTACCATGAAGCTACAGCAGGTTTAACCCCACTCCAACCCTGGAGTGAAAAGCTCCCTGAGGCAGATATCAGGAAATGTATCTGGTATTACACAAAACCAACATACAGTCGACATTTCCATCATACAGAAGCAGAGGCTGCTGTAGTGTGATTTAAGGTTAATCCAGAGGGAGAGGCTTTCGGTTAGTCACATGCTGACATGCATGGCTGGAAATGTATTTAAATCAATATTTAGAAGTCATTGGTGAGATGATTATACACTGTAAAAAATATAGATTGGATTAACTGATAAAGAAACCAGGCTTCAAATCTGAACTTTAAACCTCAGCTTGATATTATCGTATGCATCTTCTCTGGTTTTTATACTCCCAATTCTCACTGGACCCAAAATTTCATGGTCATCCAGACTGAGGAGTTCACACACTGACACACTCAATCAGGTGTATGAGCTAGCAAGGTGAAGCGGACTTAAAAGCTACTTTACACCACCATAAATATACCATGGTCGCTTGATGTAGCGTCTGGCTTTAAATCAAGATTAATAAGCAGCAGCCTTCGTTTCTGCTGAAATACTGCAGTCCAAGAACTCCTGGACTGGAACCTGAACCCAAAGCACTTGAATTAGTCTTACTGAATAAATCAAATAGCCTTTGGGATGGTTGTCCTTCTTAACGTTTGTGTTTTTTTCCCCATCACAGTTAAATGTTCAACTTTTGTGATGCCACAATCGAACATTATGCAGGGAAAATAAATAAAATATACAAAATCAATAAATAAAATAGGGCTATTGATCTGAATTAATCTTGGAATGTAGCTTTTTGTCTGATCTATTATTTTTAATATGAGAGGACTACCTTAAGGATTACAGGCTTAACAGAAATAACACTTCTACCTGGTTAACATGCCTGACTGCTTACCTCACCTCCGTACAGCAGCTGGACTTGTTTTTGCATGTTTTTTTTTGCTAATGTATGTGCAGGATTGATGAAGGGGTCTAGTTACAAACTATTGCAGGGTGTGGGCTAAATACCAAACTACCAGAAGAATTGAATACCTCAAATGAATGCGACAGAGCACAGAGTTCTTCCAGGATTGTTTTACAAAAAAAAAATAAATAAAAAAGAAAATAACTGAACGCTCACCTGAAATGGCCGGTGTTCACAATCAGGTAAAACACTGTAAATGTGAACACCCTTCCATGTGACATAAGACTCAGAGCGTCAAAACAACAGGTTTCATATCTAAAGAAATCCTCTATCAGTTAAACAATAATGAGAAATGTATTGATCTCAAAACAAAACAGAAACTTGAAATAATAAAGTACAGGAAGTCTCATGATGAATGCATGGTGATTTAGAGATGCTTACACAGGAAATAAGCATTTTCCTATTTCCTCCATCATAACACATCACTACAGAAAATACTATAGCTTTATAGCTCCAGCCCCAGTTCAACACACACTTCCCCAAGCTGTGACCTCACTTCCTTTGACATCAACAGTCTCAATGGGGGATGGGAGAGGCAGAAGACAGTAAAACTGCTCCAACCCCCCCCCCCTCAACATACCACCTCCCTGCTCACACTTTAAACTACATTACAACTGAGCTTTCTTCATCTATTCATTCGCAACATTCAGCAGCCTCCCAGCCTATTCTAACAAAAAGAAAAACAGCCTGAAATTGGAAAAAGGCAAACTGTCGATTAAAACCTAATCAAACATTTTTTAAGATCCTTCACCAAGGATAAAAAAAACATTTTTAAACTAGAGCAAACACAGACGCTGAATTCTTCAGAGCCGTAGTCTCATCCCTACCCCCATCCATAGACAATGAAGCGGAACGGCTCACCTCTGAAATACGTGAGGGCCAATGGCTGAAAAGGCCCATTTGAGCTCGGTGTGTCCAAAACCATCTTGCTCCCCTCCTTAGAGCATGTCAACACCTATATGTCCGTCCAAGAGGGAGGGGAGTTATGGAGGGTAGGAGGGAGAAGGCGGATCACCTACAGCGTTTTGAGCTAGCCTCCATTTCAGCACCAGCACTCTCAGCAGAAAATGAAGCTTCACTGCAAGCTGGAGGGAAACAGCTTGCTAGTGATGTCATCTACAAAGAGCCACCTGCCATTGGCTGGGCAGAATCACATGACCGATCCTCATGACTGCAAGCTGAGAAGGCTAGCAATTGGCTGCTATGTTTAAAGAAGGGCGGGACTCTGTCTATAAGGGGAAGACATTCAGTTTTCAAAGGAAAATAAAGATGAATATTGGCAGAAGTTCTCAAGCCATCACAACATTTGTGCCTAATGCACCATAATACTTAACGGCTACAATAAACACACACTCCTGAGGCAGGTGTAAAATACACAAGCAAACCATGAATGACAAAAACAACTATTAATCACTGGAGCTATTAAATCTTCATCACACATATTTCTCAGCTCTTTCACGCCATCACTGATGGAACACGATGACTCAGGCAACACTGCCTATTATAGTACATTTTAATCCTGTCACAGTTCAGGTTTAGCTCTGCAAGACACCGTTTTATAAAACAGTCTGCCATGACTATAGAGAAGACACTTCCATATGTGTCACCACTTCAGCCAAAATTAGACCCAACACTTTTACTGTTGACTGTGAAAGGAAAAAGAATGACTTAAGAATTCTGCCAGGGTGCAACCTTGACACATTTTTCTTATATGTACGATAAACAAGCAACCACATAGAAGCAGCAAATTGCTGACAGGAAACCGCATATCAGCAGCTCACTCGCTGCAGCGAGGCTTCAGCTGAACAGACACAGATGATCCGTGACAATAGGAACACACCCAATAGTAATCACTGAGGGAAAGGACAATTTAGCACCGTCTTCACAGCAAAGAACATCACATTGTATGTTCTACACTGTTGTTGTTTTTTTTTTTAATCTCTTCGTAATAAACTGATATAACAAATAGTTGTTTAAAAAAATGACCATCATTACAGGTATGTATAGTTACAAACATGTAAGGGTTTGATTTGTTTGATTAACAGATTTCAAGGTTTTGTTGTTTTTTTTTATTTTGTTTTTAAACAATGTGTGTTAGTTCAATTTGCTTTGATACCATCAAGAACACCACCAGGAGAAATGAAATTTAAATAAATAAATAAAAAGATACTGATCTGCATCAAAGCACATGACTTGGTCTTAATGCTGCAAAAGAAGGAAGATGCGACCCAGGGTAAACAGAATCAGAGATTGTGTACCGGTAAAAAGTCCACTGATAAAAGGCTGGACTAGGCTGTGGTTTAGTCTAAAAGAGCTTTTGTTTATCAAGGCACCTCACTTACAGTCATGAACTGCTCCTAGAAGCCTGTGACTTGGATGTTTGTTCTTCAGGTCAATTTTTTTTAAAATAGTAATAAAAATAGTAATTATTGTTCACTAATTTCATGCTGGAATTCTCCTTCAACTTTAATGTTTAATATTTGTCATTTTTCATTTGGAAAATTAGCATTTTTCAGCCTCAGACAGAAAAAAAGGTTTTTATATAGTGTATATAATCCCAACAAGGCTCAGGAGAATTTTGCTTGCTATTCAGTTAAAAATAAATAAATACATTGGTATGTACACTCAATACAATCCTCAGCATTTGTCATGCAAATATACCACACAATCATGAGCACCCAATCTGGTACCACTAGCTTTAACCTTTCCGCAATCATACTAGTTGCGGAACAAGCCATTTTGAGCAATTCCGTGGGTGTGCAGCATATTTGGTTGACGTAATTACAGTTAGATAAAAGGTTTTTCACAATATCCATGGAAGTAGCAGAAGCCTTTATTTGTCATATATTCTTTACAGCCAAGTGCAATTCTTTTCTTCGCATATACCTAGTAGTTAGAAGTTTGGGGTCAGAACAAACAGTGATAGAGCACCCTGGAGCAGGCACAGGTAAGAGCATTGCTCAAGAGCCCAACAGTTGCAATTTGACAGTAATGGGGTTTCAACCCAACTTCTTAAACCCAGAGACCTGTTGAGCCACCTCTGCCATGGGAAAACATGAAATGGCTGAATGTGTAGAGGCTAACAGCTTTAGAAAAGAAGAAAAGTTTTTAGTGTGCAGGTAGCATCAGACCAAGACTATGGGAAGGATCCTAAAGACAAAATCCAGCTAGGGAAGCTGATAGCATGTCTGAATCTGAATTATTTTTTTTTTTTGTTACCTACACCTGTGGTCTGACCACAAATGAGCTGCTCTGAGAGGCAAAAAAAGATTCAAGGGAAGGGTGCAAACAACTCTTACATTACCTCAAAATAAGCAAAACATTTTTATATTTAATTAAGATAGTACAAAGAAACAAAAACACAGTGAATACACATCATCTCCGACCAGGAAATCTCTGTATTGAGAGCACTTCCTCACTGTGTTTACAAGCAAGTACGCATGCTTTCAACTGCATTGTGTTTAGAGTTATCAGTTTTCCCGACCCTAGAAAATGTTAGACAAACACCCAAGTGGTTCTGCAGAGCTAAACAAGCATAAAATATATTTATGTGGCACGTTAGAACAAATCCATTGTTAAACAATGGTGAGATTTCTATATGCTGAAAACAGCTAATCAAACAGAATATTTCTTTGTCCCATCAACCTGAGATGATGGGTACAACCACCAGACCTGGGTAAGCAAGTAGAAAGCAATCGATAAGGTAAGCCTCAACAAAGAACGAATGAAGTTTAAAAAACAAACAAACAAACAAACAAAAAAAACCATTAGGGAGTAATTCTTGCAGAGGAAAACTAACGATAGCAGCTAGAGAAGTGATATAGCTTATTTTACAACTAAAGAAATTGCTAACCTAGCTAATTTACATAGATCTTGTAGTGTTAAGAGCTCATAATGACATTACCATATTCTTGTACTGAACTAGCAAATAAATGTTCACAAGATACCTTGACTAAACAAATATCAGTATATAACTTTCTTTGGTATCTAAACTTGCGTTATCTTTTTCAGATAAAATCTGAGGGTTACATTTTTTTCCACATATTAAAAAATAACACTGTCTCAAAATGCAGATGAGATCATCCAAAAAGCAGCTCATGTCTTTTCTGAAAGCATGGACGACTCCCTAGGAATATTACGTAAAGCAGGCACTGACCACCTCAAAAAAAGTTGTTGTTTGTGAACACAGCCTTAGGTAGCAGTTTCTCGAAACACTTGTGTAGTGTGCAGCATTGATCACGACAGTCCCTGACAGAAATAGTTTTCTTCCTGTTTTGCAGTGTAGTGTGAGCATCAGTCACAGAAAAGGATGTTTTGCCCGTTGCCTTGCCTGCCTACAGAATTTGCATATTTCATTTTCTTAAATGTCAGAGCATATTTTGCCATAATTGGTGAACAAAATTTTTTTCTAGTTATAGAATTCAGTTGAAACATTATTTTACGGTGATGCGAATTTTTCACTATCCGCACAAATTTTCAATCTCAAACATGTTATTTAATGAAATGACTTCTGAATACAAGTACTATATGTGTTGCCAGCTTTCTTTCCCATATATGCCTAGTATAATGGTCAATAGCAACACTGGAAAAAAGCCCTTAAATAATTTTAAACACCGGACCTTGGACCTTATAAAATGATCAAATTCTGCATAGAAATTCATTTTTGTAATGGTCTTAAAAAAACATCAGACTATTAAACACCATCACATCTACACATATCTTCCAACTTACACTTGCATGATCACAAATGTGACAGAAAAACTGTTTAACTGCATAATTAGGAAGAGATATACACCAATCAGCCAAACCACTGACTGCTGAAATGAATAACACTATTTTTTTTTTTACAGTAACAGAAAGGGCAGCAAGTAAACAGTCAGTTCTTAAAGATGATGTGGCAAATTGGCAAGCAAAAGGATCTGAGCAACTTTGACATGGCCAAATTGGGACAGCTAGACAAACACATGGATGCCTGAGTGTGTGTCAATTACCTGGAGAAAAGTACCAGGAATCACTGGGGGAAAAGGTTAAACTGGTGAAGGCAGTGAGATGTTCTGGGCAATGTTCTGCTGGGCATCGTTGGTTGATGATATTCATGCGGATGTTTCTTTTACACTCACAACCTGCCTAAACATTGTTGCAAGTACACCCCATCGTAGCACTGGTATTCTCTAATGGTTGTTGCAAAAACTGTTCACGAATGGTTTGAGGAACATGGCAGTTTAGTTGTTGACTTGGCTTCCAAGTTCCCCACAACTCAAAGCATTTAAGCATCTGTGAGATGTGCTGGACAAAAGTCCAAAGCATCAAGGCCAAATATCACAGCAAAGAGTCTACTGCTAAAGTCGCGGTGCCAGATACCACAGTACACCTTCAAAGGTCATGTAGAGTCCATGCTTCTACAGGCTAAATTGATGGAACAAGGGGAAACTGCATATTATACAGCAGGTGATTTTAATGTTATGACTGATTGGTGTATCCTTGTAGGTTGCCAGGTAGCAATGGACATAAACAGTTGTAAATGACAAATTGGAAAATAAACGTCTCTTGATCTACTGTATATAGGTCAATAATCAACTACTTACCGATGGTCAACACATTGTCTGAGCTGTGATCTGTCTGACAGTAGAATTTATTTCAGATTTAAACACATGCTGAACTGTAATGAGTAATGCATCATCCAGTCAACTTTGAGTTAAACATTATGCTGCTAACCAGACAGATTTGCCTGCAAGACCAGAGAACTGCATCTCATAACCTTAACTATTTTTTAAGGTCACAAACATCATGTGCTCCATAATCAACTCTCTCATTATACGTTATTACATTATATTAGCTGCAACATTTTGAATCAATCAATTAGGTTACCTCGCAACCAAAACATTTGCCCGGGCAGAACATTGGAGCTTTTAACTGCCCAGCATGCTAGCTGCTGAATTTATGACTTGTCCACCACTGAAGGGCATAGAACATTAGTTTCTCTATTAGGAATGCCAACATAACTCAATTTGGTTAACTATTTAGTTAAATAAGTAATAAATAGCCATAACATAAGTTATGTTTCTGATCTTGACTGGAAAAATGTTAACATGGTTTCAGTACATATTTTTTATTACATATGAAAAATGGAAATGAGTGCAAGTAAACGAAAGTGTACTAGTTATCAGTTCAGCATAATAAAGGAGTCTATTTACATTTTAATCACAATTAAGGAAGTACATGTTAAATCTGTAACTGAACATGTTTGAAGGAGCTCAAATCTGTGGTGTGGGATTGACAACTTTATGGGGTTTTTTTGGCTAAATTTGTTTACATTTTTTTTTAAATAGTGCAATGCAACAAGTTAACAGGTTAATTAAATGTAAAATGCTTAGATTTTAAATGCAGGACATGAGAAAACATTTTTAAATATTTGATGGTTACAGTCATATTTTGCATAAATACATAAAAATACCTTTGAAAGCAGGCAGTTTCTGGAGCTCCCGATTATTGCTGAGGCTAAAGCGAGAGGAGC
>JAOTRN010000008.1:17138417-17148958 GCA_028566695.1 Bagroides melapterus
TGTGTGTGTGTGTGTTCATATATTACACATATACACATACACACACAAACACATACAGCAGTTTTAATCAACCTCCTCCATGCGTGATGCGTCATCATCCTCTTCTAAAGGGGGCATGTCCTCAGTGGGAGCAGAGCTGGGCTCTTCAGTTGACAGATCATCCTCATCAATGCCTAAAATTGATGGAAAACAGAAAATTGAGGAGTCTATATACTACATATTCATTATCTGCTTGGTTAGTTCACGTTCTCTGGAACACAAATTGGTGTTTTTGACGTGCTATACTCTTACCCAAACCCAGCTTAATCATTCTGTAGATGCGGTTTGAGTGTGTCTGAGGATCATCAAGGGTGAAGCCTGATGAGAGCAGTGCAGTCTCGAATAGCAGGATTACCAGATCCTTTACTGATTTGTCATTCTTGTCAGCTTCTGCTTTTTGCCGCAGGGTTTCAATAATTGGGTGATCGGGATTGATCTCTAGGTGCTTCTTGGCAGCCATGTAGCCCATGGTAGAGTTGTCCCTCAGAGCCTGGGCCTTCATGATCCTCTCCATGTTGGCTGTCCAGCCATATGTACTGGTCACAATGCAGCAGGGGGAGGCAACCAGGCGGTTGGATACAGTAACCTGGAAAGAGCAAAAAAAAAAATCAGAGAACATGTCAAGAAAGGTCTACTGATTTTAGTTCAAATGAATCCATATGATTTTTTTCCCCCTTACCTTCTCAACCTTCTTTTCAAGGATGTCCTTCATGATCTTGCACAGGTTCTCAAATTGAGCCTTCTTCTCCTCTTGCTTCTTCTTTTCATCTTCATCCTCAGGGAGTTCCAGACCCTCCTTTGTTACGGACACCAGGTTCTTGCCCTCAAATTCTTTTAGCTGCTGAACACAGTATTCATCAATAGGCTCAATCATGTAGATCACCTCCAGGCCAGCTTTGCGCAGGCGTTCCACAAAAGCAGAGTTAGCCACTTGTTCTTTGGTCTCACCTGCAACAAATTTTACACAATCTTTTAAATAAACTCTAAACAGTCCAACGTGTTTCCCAGAAATTTCTGATCTAAGAACTAAATTTATTTATAATGCTACTGATCGTTCTTACCAGTAATGTAGTAGATATGCTTCTGAGTGTCCTTCATGCGGGTGACGTAATCTTTCAGGGACACCATCTCATCCCCAGAGGCAGAGGTATAGTAGCGCAGCAGCTCAGAGAGTTTTTTCCTATTCTGGGAGTCCTCATGGATACCAAGCTATTGGAGAGAACGTACACAAACTTTAAGGATTGTTCAGATGTTTTAAAAATGCCACAAGCACTTTGAACAGTGTATTAGAAGAGTGCACAAACACTAATCAGCTTTGGACAGGTTTACAGGCTCAAACCAGGAAACAGATGGCAATCAGATGACATGCAATGAGTGGGGCATATGGTAGCCTTCTCCAATTAGTTATAAAGAATTTCAGCATGGTTCAGAGCCGATCTCTTTCTATCACATTTATTGAAAAACTTAATATGTAGGTGCTTTGAAACTGGTATGTCATAATCAAGTAAACAAACAATAGTTCTACAGGGGTGAAATAACACCCATTACAGTTTCATATTTAATTTTCACTATGGTTCCCAAAGACTTCACAAAAGCAAGTATTTCCTTAAAGCTGGAAACTATTTTTAAATTCACATTTTAGTTATCATATAAGAAAAGAAATTCAATTGATTAACTGACCAACATACCTTGATATTCTTGGAGAACTGCTCATAATACTTCTTGTAGTTGTCCTTTTCCTCGGCAAGTTCAGTGAAGAGCTCAAGGCACTTCTTGACCAGGTTCTTTCGGATGACTTTGAGGATCTTACTCTGTTGCAGCATCTCTCTAGAGATGTTCAAAGGTAAGTCTTCAGAGTCTACCACACCCTTGATGAAGTCTGAAAGAAAGCAAGTTTTGGAAAAAAAAAAAAAAAGAAATACAAATACAAATTGAAAAATTTAAAACAAAAAGTGCATCTATTCTTACTTCTGCAAGGAAGGGGCATTTAATAGTGTGTTTGTACAATTTTGTTTTTGAGACTACTGATTCACTTACTGAGATACTCTGGAATAAGTTCATCACAGTTGTCCATGATAAAGACTCTGCGCACATAGAGCTTAATGTTGTTCTTTTTTTTCTTATTCTCAAAAAGATCAAAAGGAGCTCTACGAGGTACAAAGAGTAGGGCACGGAACTCCAGCTGCCCTTCCACTGAGAAATGCTAGAAGAGCAAACAGTATTTAGTGCTTTGTGGACAATTATTAATTTAAGAAACACCCTTGTGTATGATGACCATCATACTCCTCTTATGGTAAAGAGCTGTGTTGTAGACTCACTTTAACAGCAAGGTGATCCTCCCAATCATTCGTCAGGCTCTTGTAGAACTCTCCATACTCCTCATTAGTGATGTCATCAGGGTTGCGGGTCCACAAAGGCTTGGTCTTATTGAGCTCTTCCTGGTCGATATACTTCTCCTTGATTTTCTTCTTCTTCTTCTTTTTATCTGTGCTCTTGTCATGGTCTTCGTCGTCTGAGCCAACATCCTCAATCTCTGGCTTATCATCATCTTTCTCTCCTTCGTCCTCACTTTTGTCCTTCTCTTTTTCCTCCTCAGCTTCATCATCACTTACCTCCTTGTCACGTTCTTTCTCCACCTTCACAAAATGAAAGTAATCACAAAATAATGGTAAGCACAAAACTACTAAATTCAATTTATTCAACTATTAAAATCAGGGCCAGTACAATCCCCATCCCCAAATAAAATGTAAAAATCTTAGTCAATTATAACAGCTACTTACATATAATGTGATGGGATATCCAATGAACTGTGAGTGCTTCTTCACAATCTCCTTAATACGCCTCTCCTCAATATATTCTGTCTGATCCTCCTTCAAATGCAGAACAACTTTTGTGCCACGCTTAATGGGTTCAGCTATAGGGACATGAAAATTAATTTAATAATGTGCCATTAAAAAACTAACAGCAATCCTACAATCACTTATAATCTGATAAAATCATTATTACAACAAAAATGCGAAATGTAGCAATTCCCCTTGAATCGTCTGGTTTCTATATATTATTGTTTTTCCAGCTCCGTTTTAGCACAAACAGTTAATAAGATTAATTTATTTATTAACTGATTGTTAAATACTTACAGTTATCCACTTTCACTGTGAATGAGCCCCCAGCAGATGACTCCCAGGCATACTGCTCATCATCATTGTGTTTGGTGATGACTGTGACTTTCTCAGCTACCAGGTACGCTGAGTAGAAACCCACACCAAATTGGCCAATCATAGAGATGTCAGCTCCAGCCTGCAGAGCCTCCATGAATGCCTTGGTTCCAGACTTGGCAATTGTTCCCAAGTTGTTGATGAGATCAGCCTTGGTCATACCAATGCCAGTGTCAATGATGGTCAGTGTACGATCCACTTTGTTTGGAATGATTTCAATCTTCAGGTCTTTTCCAGAATCTAGCTTACTTGGGTCAGTCAGACTTTCATATCGAATTTTGTCCAATGCCTAAATTAATATAAAAAATTGTTTCACACAAAGTCACAATGTATTACATTTGGTGTCAACAATACCATTCAAAAGCATGTATAATGTTTCTCCTATATCTACATACATCTCAGCTTTACATAACTTATATTTATGCATTTTATTACATGGTGCCATTTGGATCATTGCTTACATCTGAGGAGTTAGAGATTATCTCCCTGAGGAAGATTTCTTTGTTTGAGTAGAAAGTATTGATGATCAGAGACATCAGCTGGGCAATTTCTGCCTGGAAGGCAAAGGTCTCTGCCTCCTCCTCCATTGGTTGGTCATGTGCTTCTGGCATCTGTATGAGACAGGATTACAGTTGAGATGAAATACACCACTGAACCCAAAACTCAGTTTAAAATATGTATATTTATGTATATGTATTTACTGCCCATCAAGGAATAATACCTATATGCATTTTGTGGCATAGGTTAAGATGATGTGTCCATCAAGATTTTAACAAAATACATTATTTTGTAAACTCTCTAGCTGTAAATCTATCTTGTTAACGAATATAGGGTATAGATTAAGATTAAATTTGTCGCTGTGCTTCCATAAATTTTATTACATGTTTAACTTAACAGCTTAATCATATGGCTCTGTGCGTGAACCTATTGGGGTTTTTTTTATTCGTTGGTAAATAAAAACAGGAACAGCTTTGCGAGCCCAGTGAAGGTTTCAATTTCTAAGTGTTAAGTATTCCAATGGCTTATTTTCCGGAATAGTCTACATGACACCAAGACAAATTCCTAGTATTGTAAAGTGCTCTTGCTGTACCTGGCAGTAAACCTTTTTCTGATTCTAATTCTGATTCTGATGATTGAGCGATGCACCGGTGCGCATGCGCCACCAACCGGACGTCGAGATTAACTGCAGCCTTCTAGAAAGCTCCACTGGCTCACGTCATGTGCCAACAACCCTGTAAGCTGCACCGAGCACATGGTGAACCAGGATCTGAGTACATCTTTAGACAAGGACTACACTCCATCAGCGCAAGAACAGTTAACTCAAGTAACTGTATAACAGTGTGGCTATTTGTCTTTAGCCGACTATATTTACAGTGAGACACCTCAACATAATCAGGTTCACTGTGTATTCTGTTAAGAATTAAACTTAAGCACTCGAACTTATTCTCTTTCCTTAAGTTACATGTTATAGTCACCTGAAAGGGAAGAAATATATCAAAACTGCTTTACAAACACATAATGTATGATAAATACTAGCCAATACGTACAAACAGTGCAGTTTGCTCCCATAGTTCTTTCCTCCATTAAAATGCAATAGCTTTACTTTAGCACAATAACATTGCATAGAATCTGTTTCACATTCTTGTTTTCCACAGATAAAGTCAGCACTATTCAATCATAGTCCAGTCGTAAAGCATATTCTGTCAATCTAGCAAACCAATTGTCAGACCTGTTAGCTAATTATGAAGCTAGCGCTAAATTTACATCAGCATACAGCTTTAACGTTATATGCTAATAGTTTAATATCGAATAGATTTTTTTTTAGCTCTTTAGTATACATATGGCACTTCATACAACAGTACAGCAGGGTAAAGGGTTAAAACAGCAAGGCACAAATGTTAATAGAGTTAATTTTTTATTTATTTATTATTATTTTATTTATTATAATTTTTTTTTTATAATTCTCACTAAGCTTAGCACCTTACCTTGACTGTTTGGAGTCTCTTAATATGAAATAGCCGAAGACTTTATGGCACCGCTACCGCCTCTTAGACTGCTGTTATGGACGCGTACGTACTGTGATGGAGGAATAGCGCGCGGCGGTTTATATATAGTCCCTCCACAGAGTGTTCGAGAAACGGGCCTGTTCGGGAAACATCTCGAATCTTCGCGGCGCGCTTTGTTGTGTGCGCGAGGCGGGTCTTTAAAAGTCTGTCAGTCAGCAGACGTTTTGGAAAACTAAAGGTTTTTTTTTCTTTTCTCATTTTCAACTGAGGAATAATTTCACTTTGGACACCCACTTTATTCTTTTATAAAACATGTTTTATTAGAAATATTCAGTTCCACGTTTCTTAAAAAAAAGTGGTTAAAGTTAAAAACAACAGAAAATCCAAATTTTCAATGACTAAGTTAAACAAGCACAGAATAGTAAAATAACGAAATTAAATTTAAAAGAGAGAGAGAGAGAGAGAGAGAGAGAATAAATAGGCTAGTTACAAAGTCATTATCCCTAACTTACAAAGCCCAACTGACATAAGAATGTGTTTCCAGCTAAATACATTTACATTTTTGTGCTACGAAACCTTAGTCAACTTCCTCCATTCTTGATGCATCATCATCACCCTCCAGAACTGGCATGTCCTCCTCAGTTGGCTGGACAATATCCTCCACAGGTGAATCATCATCATCAATGCCTTTAAAAGAGCAATAAGAGCATATTAGAAAATATATTTTTATCTGATCATTACTGCTACAGTTTGCAGAATGTTTTTTTTCTTTAATTTAAAAGGATATTGTTAAACAGGCGTTATAACTCACCAAGACCAAGTTTGATCATCCTATAGATACGGTTAGCATGTGTCTGTGGGTCCTCTAGGGTGAATCCAGAAGACAGCAAGGCAGTCTCAAATAGCAGAATCACAAGGTCTTTCACAGCTTTGTCGTTCTTGTCAGCCTCTGCCTTCTCTCTAAGGGTCTCAATAATTGGATGCAGTGGATTGATCTCTAGGTGCTTCTTTGCTGTCATGTAGCCCATGGTGGAGTTGTCCCTCAGTGCCTGAGACTTCATGATCCTCTCCATGTTGGCTGTCCAGCCATATGTACTGGTCACAATGCAGCAGGGGGAGGCAACCAGGCGGTTGGATACAACAACCTTGTTAGGAGGGGAAAAAGATCCATCATGAGAAATGCCGAATAATGAACACTATATTTGAATGTTAAGAAATCACAGTTTTTTTTTTACCTTTTCAATCTTTTTATCTAATATGTCCTTCATGATTTTGCAAAGGTTTTCAAATTTGGATTTAAGCTCTTCCTGTTTCTTCTTTTCTTCTTCATCCTCAGGCAGCTCCAGACCCTCCTTGGTCACTGACACCAGGGTTTTGCCATCATATTCCTTAAGCTGCTGAACACAGTACTCATCAATAGGCTCAATCATGTAGATCACCTCCAAGCCAGCTTTGCGCAGCCGTTCCACAAAGGCAGAGTTGGCCACTTGTTCCTTTGTCTCACCTTAGGAAGTGGGAAAATATGTTTTAAATAAGTTATATTTCTGATACAGTGTTTATATATTATATATGAATCTGATTCCGATATTAACCAGTGATGTAGTAGATGTGATTCTGGTTGTCCTTCATGCGAGAGACATAGTCCTTGAGAGACACCATTTCATCTGCAGAGTTGGAAGTATAGTAACGCAGAAGCTCTGATAGCTTTTTGCGGTTCTGAGAATCTTCATGGATACCAAGCTGAAATTGAACAGAAAAAGTCTTAATTTTGTAAATGTGTTCTATGCGTTAAACAAACTCTTTAAACATAAATGTAATGTAAATCTACCTTGATATTTTTGGAGAACTGCTCATAGAACTTCTTGTAGTTGTCTTTGTCTTCAGAGATTTCAGTGAAGAGCTCAAGACACTTCTTGACCAGGTTCTTTCGGATGACTTTGAGGATCTTGCTTTGTTGTAGCATCTCTCTCGAAATATTTAGTGGCAAATCCTCAGAGTCCACCACACCCTTCATAAAATCTAATTTAAAAAAAAGTTAAGTTATTAAATGTGCCATGCTATCACCTTAAAGTTCTATTTCATACTGATTGTGACAAAATGACAAATGATATTTTGGCACACATACTAAGATATTCAGGCATTAGCTCTTCACAGCTATCCATAATGAAGACTCTGCGCACATAGAGCTTGATGTTGTTTCTCTTCTTCCTGTTCTCAAAAAGGTCAAAAGCTGCTCTTCTTGGGACAAAAAGCAAAGCACGGAACTCCAGTTGACCTTCTACTGAGAAGTGCTATGTAAAAAAACAAGAATTGGTCAAACTGATGCTAACAATATAAAGACTACACCCAATTCTATTCCTTATTATTTATTTATATTAACTTCTATCACCTTGACTGCAAGATGATCTTCCCAGTCATTAGTAAGGCTTTTGTAGAACTCTCCATATTCCTCATTGGTGATATCATCAGGGTTACGGGTCCAGATAGGCTTGGTCTTGTTCAGCTCTTGAGCATCAATGTACTTTTCCTTGACCTTCTTCTTTCTTTTGTTTTTGCCATCTTTGCTGTCTTCATCCTCATCAGATCCTACATCCTCAATTTTTGGCTTATCTTTGTCATCGCCATCTGGAACTTCATCCTCCTTCTCTCCTTCTTCTAGATCAACTTCCTTTTCTCTCTGCTTCTCAATCTACCAAAGGATAATTAGAATGATCAGCATTAAATCCATGTAAAATACATTACATTACAAAGTATATACATTATAGTATGTAGTAGCACTTACGTAGAGAGTGATTGGGTAGCCAATGAACTGAGAGTGCTTCTTAACGACTTCCTTGACACGTTTCTCCTCAATGTATTCTGACTGGTCCTCCTTCAGATAAAGAATCACCTTTGTGCCACGGCCGAGAGACTCGCCTATAAATTTGTTTTAAAAATGAATTAAATGTTTCTATATTGCAGAGTTCATATACATACATACATATATATATATATACAGTATGTATGTATGTATGTATGTATGTATGTATGTATGTATGTATGTATGTATGTATGATATATACTATGTGTGATATTTTATGAAGCCATACCATTATCAGGCCTCACTGTAAAGGAACCCCCTGCTGCTGACTCCCAAATATACTGCTCATCATCATTGTGTTTGGTGATGACTGTGACTTTCTCAGCTACCAGGTACGCTGAGTAGAAACCCACACCAAATTGGCCAATCATAGAGATGTCAGCTCCAGCCTGCAGAGCCTCCATGAATGCCTTGGTTCCAGACTTGGCAATGGTTCCCAAGTTGTTGATGAGATCAGCCTTGGTCATACCAATGCCAGTATCAATGATGGTCAGTGTACGCTCCTTCTGGTCAGGAATGAGTTCAATCTTCAGATCCTTACAGGAATCAAGTTTGCTTGGATCTGTCAAGCTCTCATATCTGATCTTGTCCAAAGCCTGTATATAAGGCAAACCAAAAGAATTGTGATCAGACAATCAGACAAATGTACCCACTAAATTTGATCTGTTTCATCTACCATCTCTCTGAAATTTGGTCTGTGTTAAACTTACATCAGAGGAGTTAGAGATAAGTTCCCTGAGGAAGATCTCCTTGTTAGAATAGAAGGTATTGATGATCAGAGACATCAGCTGAGCAATTTCTGCCTGAAAGGCAAAAGTCTCCACATCCTCCTCCATCATTGGCTGGGCAGCTTTCTCAGGCATCTATTGTAATTCATGGAAAAAATTATAATAAGGAAATTATGTACAAGATATATCACTATAAAAAATCTACCTATCATGTATGTAATTCAGTTATTGTTTTACAGTATTTGTGACATATTTTATTATTCAAATATGTTTGTAAAAAGCTTTTACGTATTTTAATTACCATTTTTTAAAATAATTTTATGTTATTTCTAAAATAATAATTTGTAACATTTTAACACCTTTCTAGTGTTTATTGTTCTTATTAAAAGTTCTTATTTTAAAAATATAGTTTAAAGAAAGACAAAAAAGAATTCTGAAAATGTCTTTAAATAAAATTTCTATTTAAAGAAGTTGAAGGAACAGGCTAATGAGGCATAAAGCAGCAGCTGTTATATTTCCTCTAGAAATCCGACACCAACTGGTACGTTACACCTGTGAATAGGGGATAAGTGTCCAAATTCCCTTATATGGTGATAAGGTGATAAATTATGTGAATTACCTATCACATGTCAAATTGTAACTACTAGATGCTGCAATTCAATCCATCTATTTGTCTCATCCACATTTTATAGTTTCTCAATACTGGATGCAGCTGCCAGGCAGCCATATTGCCATACAGTCTCTGCCATGTGCTCTCTGACTGACCTTAGTCATTTAATTATTACAAGTTTCTAATTACAGGTTACAAACATTGCATCACCATTGCATTCGAAAATAGAAAGCATTGCATTAATACAAAAGTCTATATTTTAAAAGTCTATAACACCTGAAATCTATTAAATATTAATTATAATGTATAAGGTATAATCAAGTATACCTATTATAGCAACATAATTTAAATTTATTAAATTATACATTTTTGTTTATGATAAGTCTATAAGTGGTCTATATATCATTAATGTAATAATTAGATAATGTCTAGTGTATCTTCCGAACTCATGGAGAGATCTGCAGTTTAGCTTGCTTTAGCTTCTTACCTTTGTAAATGTCTTCTATATAAATTGGTGTATGAATCCTCTTGTATAGGGAGGTACACTCGACTCGTAATATGTCTTCTAGTGTCTTGTCTGTTGTGTGCTCTCTCTTGAGTGCTATCTACCAGTCTGTAGGCCTGCTTTAGTCTTTTTATACTTGGTGGAAAAGTTTCTTGAAACTCCCATCCCGAAAGTTCCAGAACGAATACCCCTGTAGTAGATAGGGAAGGCACTGGAGAGTTCTGATTTGAGGGAGGTCTCTGTCCATACACCATGTGTCCATTTAGGGTCAAGCAGTTGCAGGGGGTGTCTGTCAGTCACAGCAAGCACCTTCATGACAGTTGGTGGCACATGGACCTGTCAGGGTCACAGCTGTAGGCAAAGCTTACTTCACAGCCATAGACATTATTGGCTAAATTGCCATGTCAATCTTGTTAAGAAGATTAGAAAAATCGGTCTTTTTGCCATTTTTATGAATTGGGCCAACAATGAGAAAGCGTGGACTTTTATCCTCTATACAAGACAGATGTGGCCTTCAAACAACGGAAGGCTTACAGAAAAAGAATTCTCTCTCTCTCTCTCTCTCTCTCTCTCTCTCT
>JAOTRN010000008.1:17250899-17266521 GCA_028566695.1 Bagroides melapterus
CTCATATACTGTATATATATATATATATATATATATATATATTTGTGTGTGTGTGTGTGTGTGTGTGTTTATTTTTTTCTTTCATTTTTTAAATGAAACATACACCACTGAGAAACACAGGAAACACAAATAAAGCTAGAAATGCCAGAACTTTCAGCAGGTCTGTTCTGACAGTTCATAATTAGTCTCAGCTTGTGATGACTGCTTTTTAAATCCTACTCAAGCAGTTATTTATTATTTTTTTTTACCTGCCTGCAACATTTTCTAACAAACGTAGTAGTTTTTATTTGCAAAAATGTACACAATTTAAAGCAGTGTGACCCTGACAAGACAGTCACTAAAGATGAACGATGGACTGATGGAGATACAGTGTCCAGCATCACATGTTTATGGGCTTGATTTGTTTCTGTGACCTTTATATCTGATCTTCTAAAAATTCTGTCAAGCATCTGTTTTAATATTTGATTTCTTACCTAATCTTGATTATAGCTGATAAAGGTACAGCTGATTATATGGAATATAATATATATATAATATATGCTAAAATATATGCAGATAATAACTATTCCAATTGACAGAAGAATATGTATATGGGCCTGATTTGCTGTGTTTCTTCAAAAACATGACAGAAGGACTTGACCTTTTGCAGACCCAGCAGGATCGCCCAGTTAGTCTTTTTTTTTTTTCTCTGTTTTGGGCTGGCAAACACCCAGGAATATTGTGGAGGACATCCAGTAAGACCAATTTAGCCTATTTGAACTTCCTTGCCCCATCTCCTCAGGGTTGCTCCTCTGCTTCTGTCCCATGCTGAGGACGCTGCTCCACTTTTTCCACCCAGCCCCCTCAGCACATTAAGGAAGTTGTTCTGTCCCCGGGCTCAGCTAAAGATGTCTCTCGGTTACCTAGCTTGGCTATAGATGTCATTATGACCGCTTTTGCTTGCCTCTTGCTCTTTGCATTTCTCCCTTGGTCCTCGGCGTCCCTTCACTACCCATTTTTGCCTCGCTATGACCCTCGCTCTCCCTTGGTGCCTTGTGTTTTTCACTCCCCCTTGGGCCTCGTGGGGACAGTAACATGGTTGAGTTTGGGCACTTCAGGAGCTGTGCCTTAGAGGGGAAGCTCTGTTAGGGACTACTAGGACAATTCCCTGCCAGACCACCAGAGAGCAGGTGCTGGCAGGTGTTTTGTTACAGTTTTTTTAATGTCATATGGTTATGTCATGTGTTTCCCTGTGTGTATCACCTGTTTCTCATTATCCCTATTGTGTTACTCTATTTCTACATGCCCTTTTGTGTCCATCTTTGTCAAGTCATTGTTGCATGTTGCGTTTTGTTTTTCAGGTGTTCATGTATCAGGTTATGTTGTGTTAAGTGTGAATTAAAGCAAGGAATATCATCCTACATTCGGGCCTGATTTGTGGTGTTTCTTCAAAAACGTGACAACATAAGTATGCTTACTAAATTGTTTCAGGATCATACTGTATATGTTCTGTATATATCATACTGTATATGTTCTGTATTTTCAAGCTATTTAAACCATATGAGCCCTGAATCTCACTGCTCTCTGCCTCCAAGAGAACAGTTAATGTTCCACGAGAACAGTTAATGAACTTGAGTTCATTGAGAAAATAGCAACTTCATTATCTGCTCTCTATTTCCTCTAACTCTGTTCTCTCATCTCTCATCAGCTCGTCTGCTTCTACCATCATGTTCTGTGCTGTTCGTGCATTTGTGTACGTGTTTTATTGTGGGTTAATGTAGAATATATTCACTTAACTTGAAACAAATACAAACAAATGATCTATCTGCATCAGATAGATGACTCTGTATTTAGAGGTGATTATATTACATCAGTGTTTACACAGGTTTTTAAGATGATTTTCTGCTCATTGATACAGTGTGGTGTCATTGATTATTTCACTGGCATAATGGCATTGTAATGTAAAGTGTTGTCATTTGTTATACAAAGAACCATTTTCAGCCTTGAGACAAAGAAACTGTTTCTTTGGCTAACTGCAAAATTGAATTTTTGCCTAAGCCATGTTTTTGCTGCTTGAGTCTTAACTCTTGCTTCTTTCACAAGTTTTGAACATGGATTGTTTCTGCTTTATGTTGCCTAGGCTCCTCCTACTATGGACAGTGCCTATGATTCTTGTAATAGACTGAACATAAGCCTATATTTTAATTAATTAATAAACTATAGCTATATGTGATGGTAGATACATTGGTACATTGCATATACAGTGGCTCCTACACTTGATATAAATCATTCATCAACCATTTTCTTTACATTATATTAGATCAGGAAAATTTTCCTATACTACATTTGGTCCCCATCAAGAGATAAAATATCAACACCTCTACACACACACACACACACACACACTTTCTTGGTAAACAGTGCTGAGTCCAGCAAAGAGAGAGCTATAATTATGACTCTCTTAGTTCAGAGCTTCTGTTTCGCCTCGGTTCCTCTGGGATTCACTTAAAACTTTTCCACCTTAGATCCTGTTTAGGGTCTCCACTCTTAGCCTTATAGCTCAACACTGCAACAGGAGATCTTGCTGAGGACTTTCTTTGTCTGTGGCTTTGTTAGACACTACAGGCACAACAGAACAGGCATGCGACATCATTTCAAATAAACGGATTTGGTATTAGACTCGGTATTATAAGATATCTAGCTTCTACTGTGCACCTCAGGGTTGCAATGCTGGCTCTTTGGAATCATGGGATGTTGCTAACAAGGTAATAACTATAAGCTTAAATGCTGCAGAGGAAAGTCAGACCTGATAACTTTGAAGAACGCCAGCCATATTTCAGCCAGCTTGCCGTCTCTCTACGCTTATGAGTATTTTCAACATCCAGCCTCTTCATTTTCTGCACCTCAAGTACATTGCATTGCATCTCTAAAATCCTGGTTTAAAGGCCAGAGTTTTTCTTAGCTTTCGAAGGAAACCAATAACATCAATAAGAACACACTCTGACTGTTCCCGGAACACCTAGCTATTGCTGTGGTATAGATCTTTCAGCATTAACGCTTACACCGCTGCTTACCACGCTAATATATATGTCAAGCCTGCCTTTGTTAATATGCTCAGAAACAACCATTTTAAAACAGTAGTATTTACATTTACAAAGCATTAGCATTATTGTTAGAACAAAGCATGAATTTCAGCCATTAACAATGCATTAGCCTCGGCACATTTACTGGCTGCAAGCTTCTGAAATTAGAGAAGAGCTGACACATAAATACAAATACTCGCACTCATTAGAAAAAAGCTTTCATGACCACCATTAGATTGCAATTGCCTAGTATCAGCTGCAGGGGTACAGTTAATGGGATTGTATAACTATAATGTATTAATTAACCAGAGACCCTGAATAATACCACCTGAGTCATTGCACCTATTGCTGTGTTTTACTACTTTTAATGTTCATCAGTAGCCAAAGGAATCGTAAAATAGATTCCTTATGAAAGGCTAGACGGAGTTACATTAGCGCTCTTTTGAGTGCCAAGCACTGATAACTGATCTCATCTTTTACACAATCCATATTTTTCCCACTCAAATAGCATGGAAATTGTGTGGCATGTCTGAGATTAAAGCTTAAGCCTTGTTGATGTATCTTTACTTCAAACTCTGTCCCTGTGTAAAGGCTCATCTCTGTGTCGATGTTGGTGACACACTGTAATCTAATCAGCTAATCAGTTACAGTGTACACCACAGCTTTAAGTTGGATAGTATTACTAATATAAAATATATTTTGCAAATTTGTCGTTAATATACTGGCATTCGCTAACTTTAAGGTAGATCGGTTAAATACAGTACGTTTTATTTAAGACCACGCCTCTTTATCGCCATAGAGACACTATTTGGAGCTCAGTGATTGGCTATTTGTTGAGGCAAAGTATGATGGGAACGTGAACATAAGCGCTGCTTTAATGTTAATAAATAAAGAAGTGGGGAACTGATGGGTTTTTTTTCACCAGAAGGGCTGCGTAAGCTTTGTTGTAATGTTTATGGACATTTTATCCCTAAATTAAAAGCAAGGTGTGTGCACAGTTCCTTGTTAGCAAACTTCACTACTTTATCACTCTGTGCTGTTTTTATGGACGTTTTTAAGTTGATATTTAAGATATTTTAAGATATCTATATGTTAGATATGTAAGATATTTTAGCTACTTTTGTTTCCCAATTGGTTGCTTGTGCACAGTCAAAAATGTTGTTTGGACCAGTTTGATGGACATTTTCCCTTGTTCGTCACTTGTAAGCTAACTTAGATACCATCAATTCAAATTATAATTAAATCTGAAAGGGGAATTAACAATATGATAAGATAAAAATAGAAATAAATAAAATATAGTACTTAAGGAAATCAAATGAGAATGGGTATAAAGTGATAATTAGCTTAACAAGGAAATAGTCAAAATATGGAATAGTATAAGATAAGAAAATATTTGTATGTTGATATGAATCAAATGAACATGGATATAGTATTAAAGTGCAAAATGTGTATGTAGTGCAGTTTGTAATATTCAGAAGGGTCAGGTTGTTGTAGAGGGTGTTATAAGAAATGTCCAGAAAAAGGCCATGCTCTATGTGTTTTCTTGGCTGAGGCCTGAATGGCCTGCAGGAAGAAACTCCTCCTCATTCTCTCTTTGTATGCTTTTAAGGAGCAAAAAAAAATCTTCCTTGAGTGCAACAGAGAAAAGAGAACATTGTTGGGATGGCTGAGGTTCTTCACTATCTTCCTGGACTTGTTCCAGCACCGCTTGCTGTAGATCGACTCCAGGTTAGGGAGCTCAGTGTGGATGGTGTGCTCAGCTGATCGCACCACCCAAGGGAGAGCTCGTCTGTCCTGATAGTGCTGTTCCCAAACTAGGCTGTGATGCTTCCCGTTAGGATGCTCTCAGTGGTGCAGGTGTAAAAGGTCCTTAGCACATCGAAGAGTAGTTTAAAGTCTTTTGAGCATCTAAGAAGGTAAAGATGATGCCGGGGCTTCTTCCCCAGGGTGTTGGTGTGACAGGACCATAAAGGGTCCTGCATGATGTGAACACCTAGGCACCAGAAACTGTCCAAGTTTAAGTGTAAGATGTTAATAGTTCCTTTCCCGAGTTCTGCTAAAGTCCACCATCAACTTATTTATTGTGTGTATATGTATGCTATCAGTTATCATGAGAAATGTTTATCTCAGGTTGTTTTTTTTTACTCTGGATTGGTATTAAAGTGTGCCAGTCTTCACCACCGTCCAGAATTTGACCATCAGGTACTTCATTACATCCTGTGGTGAAGAGTCAGTGCACCGGATATATGCACCAGTGCTGACAATTTGTTTGAATCGTTTCAGTGTTCAAATTTGGTAGAAGAAAAGTTCATAGTCCCTTTTGTTAGTGAATGTGAAAATCCAGAGGAGTGTGCATGCAGTTGGACACTGACATTTTATGTAAGACATTATTTACCCCAAAACAGTAAAAAAGTGTGCGGTCTTTAATGAAATGTTATTTATGTAGGATTGTTATAGATTAACTCTCATCGTTGAAATCGGACCCTGGACTCCAGAGATTGATTTATTTCTTTAGTTGAACATGGAACAAGATCCCTAACGATGGGCAATTCAAAAGAATAAAAATTAGTTAAACATTAAAATACACTAGGACAGAAAAAGCATATGCTTGGTTTATCTTTTTTCCTGTAATTGTAGTTAAGTGTTCGTGGTATAATTACACAATCAATGTGTTGTCTTTTACAGAGTTTAATACTAATCGAGTAGAACCAGTGTAATTTAGGCTGTTAATTTGTCTTTCAAATACTCATTTAAATCAGGTCTATTCTGTTCTTTTCAGCTCATTTGGATAGCGCTCGACTCGCCCTTCAACCACCGGTGCTTCGGTATCTGCCTAAAAGATGATCGTGATTTAGTCTCTTATGGCAGACACTGTGATATTATTTTTCAGCAGTCTGTGTGTGAGATAGAAGATGAGAGAGATAAAAGATGAGAGAAACATTTTTGTACCATATTGGCAAACAAACATCACATTTAATTATACATAAATCTCATCAAGAATTATTTGCATGATTAATCAGCTTCACTTTTTCTGCTGCATGGAACTAAAAAAGTGTGTGTAGCCTTACGATTAAGGGTAGTTAATTGTATACGTAAATATTACCTCAGTACCGTCTGATAGGCGAAACCTTGTATACACTGCACCACCACCACCTCCATGCCCCAGCAGCTCTCCTATTGTGTATTGTGAAGTCATTTCTTTGGTCAAGAACTGAAAAGCCCAGTGCACTCATGCTCTACCACGGTAGCCTGTACGAGACCTGTGTTAATAACAATTGTACCAGACTGACCCCTCCATTATTTTAAAAAAATTGATGTGTCTGAGCATTTATCTAAGTGGAGTTAATATGCTTTAATAATTTACAATAAATGGAGTTAATGTACTTCAGTACTTCGGAGTAATATTTTTGTGCTCTTACCGTAGTCTCTCTCCCCAGTTCAATTTGTACCACTTTATAAGTTTAAGGTGTACTCTGTCTTATGCTCAGCTTTATCGTTTTTATTAATTTTCATAATTTCTTTTGATTAAGTGCAAAGGGGCATCAGAGCTGTGTGTGTTTGTGAAGTAAATCCTACGCTTAGCTCATAAAATAATAATCTAACGGCTTTAGCTCAACCAATGTGATTTGCTTTAACCCGTTAACTTTAACTTAAAATTAATTCAGATGTTCTCATTATATTAACTTGCCAAATTTCGCTTAAGTTACTCTAACTCTTTCTTTCACATCCATCCTACTCAAGAATATCCATGAAAATTGTTACAATTTTTTTGAGTAGTTATAACTTAAGAGTCACAATAAATCACACAACTGATCCAATGGCTTTATTACAAAACGGTGTAAATAGTTTTGTTCAACCATGAACTATTATTATACCAATCAGTGAACAAAATAAACATGGCAACTGAGTCTCAAATTACATGGCATAACATCACAATAACAAATGAAAGATAACAAAACAATAAAAATAAAATAAAATAAAATAAATGAATACATATGTACAGAAAGAAAGAAACAAAGAAAGAAAGAAAGAAAGAAAAGAAAAAAGGAAAGGGGGGTTTGCTTTAAATATACGCAGATTTTCCTAGGCTTTAACCTGTGGCATGAAGTAGCCCCATGGCAATGAATGGCAAAGGATGAAAGTGACTATTAATTTAAAAAAATAAAGTGTACATTTCTGTGAAAAACTTTTTTTTTTTTTTTTTTACAACAAAACATTCCTTTGCCAGTCTTTTTTTTAGTGCAGTTTCTCATAAAAGTCTATTAATCCTGCTTTATTGAACGTTTTGATGTTCAAAATGCATTAGAAAATTGTTAATGTAACTTTATGATCCTTTTAAAGATGCAGATTGTACTTTGTTTTAATATTATATTAAATTAAAGTTCTTCTAGTTCCTCTATAGTATTTCTAATGCTTTGTCCATCCAATTTATATTACTACACATCCTCCAAATCACCATTAAGTTATCGCCTCTCTAAAATGTTCCAGAAGTACAGAACGTTAACACTAATGAACATATGATTTATAGCATGACCTCATTAGTTTTAGTTCGGTATATCTATTACACTAAGTACTTTCTGACATGACTACCATTGAAGTTATTGCCCAGTTTTGTATGTGTTTAATCTATCCACATTTTCTTGAGGACAGCAGTTTATTTTTCTAAAGACATTACCTTTGGGCTAGCTTTCACACCATCTAGTTCCAGGAATATTTATTGAAATACCTTAGAAGTGTTCTTGGGTTCTTTTGGCTAGCTGAGATTAAGTGTATATATTAGACCATTAGCAAGACTTCGAGTACATCCAGGTCCTCCAGGACATCTGTTCCTTCGATCACGATCTTGCCACTGGCTGGATCAGACATCAACACACCTCGCGTGAGAACAATCTTCATTACTTCAGGAACGTGCACGTTACCATAGTGGCAAATGGGCCAGAATCAACATTTCAGTATTTTAGAGTCCCACATACTTAAGAGTCTGAGTTATCAACCAATTATTCTTTGAAGAGATCTTTTTCTTTTTCTATGATATACACAATCAGCAACAGATACGTATCTGTCTCTCTCCTTTCCACCGAATCATTCTGCATGACTGGAAAAGAGGTGTTAAATTTATATGAGGCCTGGAATATGCTAAATATGCATTTAAAAAAGTAGCAAATAAATAAGTAAACTATGCTAGAAATAAAATGACAACATTTTCAAATAAAAAGTAAAATGTCCTTCTGAATGATGCTATGTGAAATAAAACAGAAACATTATAGGTAAACTAATGTGTTTACTTGAAACCCAGGCAAAGAATGTAGAGAACGTTCAAGACAAAAAGAGAGAAAAACAACCTTTAACCTCACGTAAAAGCAGCTTAGGGCCCACCATTGAAGAACCAAAAAAAATGACTATTTCCAGAAGGTGTTAGTTTGCTAGCTGTTTTCTGTTATGTGAAAATATAAAACCAATTAGTTTATTTGTTATTAAGTGCAAACTCCAACTCACTTCCATCAGTCCACCGCTCTCCTCTCCTCTCCTCTCCGCTCTCTTGTGGTACGTCTGGTTTGGAAAGTTGGAGCAAGTCCAGGCTTGTTTATATCCTGCACAGTCGAAATTCACTTCCACAAGTTTCACAAACTTAATATTTTCAGTTGTTGACTGAATAGAAAATCGTTTGTTCAAAATGTTGAATTAATAAGAAAGTTTTCTTTATTTTTATTTTGGCCTACTGCTTAAAACAAGCTGTCAGCTGCCTAAAACATTTACATGCAAGAAACGTTTTATGCTCTGAAACGTTTATGTGTTACTTACTGACCCCAAGAATTATTTCTTAAAGTGCACAACGATAATTCACAGCATATTATTACCACACACACACACACACACACACACACAGCTAATCTTTTCTCTTTCAGTTACTTGCTTCTTCACTGGTAGAGTTTTCAGGTTTCTCCAATATTAGCAAGGGGCAAAAACCCCTAAACATGATAATATTAGCCTTTAGAATGTATTACATGAGTGTAAAATATATTACATGTGTTTTGATTTGGATTGAAAAATAAAAGATTTGACCAGTTGACCATTAGTTATTAGTTTATTCTGAACTCATGTTGGGTTTGCTCAGGTGACAATGGATCAGGAATTTGTTCTACAAGACAGGAAGCAGACACACACACAATGTTAAATCAGAACGTGTCTAGTTTAATGACTTCACAGACAGTCTCCAGTATACACAGGTATTCTCGCACAAGGTTAGACAAAAAAAAGAAGAAAGGGAAAATGAAAAAGGAGCAGTCATGAGTCGACATTTCAAAGTGAGTGCGAAACAACCTCCACTTGGTTATCGCTGCCCTTCTCACAGAGCTAAAGCAAACAAAACAAGATCTCAAAATTTAGCAGTAGACACTTCGAACTTCATTGAAGGTCACACAGTAATATAAAATAATGTTCTGTGTGTAGAACGAGAGGTTTAATTTAACAGAACAAGTGATGCAAATTTTCCTGCCACAAACAGACCAGTGTGTTTTTAATCACTAAAACCATTGGGAATCTATGAATTTGACCTCCAAAGACATCATTAATGCAATATTAGAAATTAGGTCTTTCCACATCATGCCTAGGGTTCCTGGGCCAAGTTCTGGATTCACCAGGATGAGGGTGCATGTAGGATATATTAGATTATATATATATATAAATTTATAAATAAGAAAATTGATCTTTGAAACAAAATAATAAATAAAATATTTTCCATGAATATCAAAGGCATTTTGAACATGGTGACCCCGTTATTTTTCCAAATACTTTAATTGGATCAAGATGCAAATCTGACCAAAAATGGATGTGGCCTAATCGTGGAAGAAACTAAAACTTCTAGTCTCAGCCAGAGATGATGAACTCTTCTGACAAGCTTT
This sequence comes from Bagroides melapterus, assembly GCA_028566695.1. Taxonomy (NCBI): domain Eukaryota; kingdom Metazoa; phylum Chordata; class Actinopteri; order Siluriformes; family Bagridae; genus Bagroides; species Bagroides melapterus. The sequence continues at coordinate 17,260,864 of JAOTRN010000008.1, forward strand.
CTAAAAATGCAGACTATTGCGCTTCTTATTCACACTTGTATTCTATTCTATTTAAAACACATCTGTTCAATCCGTATAATATAATTCCGTCCCTACTGATTCCAAACAAAATGAAAGTTTCCTCGGGGAAACAAGTACATTAACTGTTTTACTTGCAAAGCGCGCTCTGTGAAACGTTAGTTTCTGAACACAATCTTTGGGCTGCCAAACTGTATGGAAATATGCATGGCCATCAGAATAAATCTTAAAATAATAATCTGCTAAAACAACAATTTGTTATTGCTGTAGCAGTATGTGCATGCCTTGCTAAAACCTTTCTAACTGGGTGCCAAATTTCCTATTCTTGAGTTCCTTGAGGATTGTGTATGCTGGACCATTCCTTCTCTTTGATCAATAACACAATAATCTTTCATATGAGAAAATCGCCTTCTATTTAAGATATCTACACCTCCATTATTCTCATCATAGCCTTTTCCTGATTATGGAAAAAAAACAACTGCATTTCTCACTGCTTTACTTGCACAGCATATTCTGAGTAACATTGGTGCTTGGATTGAAGATATTTTAATCTTTCATTTTTATCCTAACATCGTTTTTGATATCTTTCTATATCATTAGTTGAATTTTGAGTATAGAGCTGCCCAGGGGCCCTGGATGACTACCTACCGAGTACAAACCTTGTGCACTCTGAGACCATCCCCTCTGACATGATAGACTAGACAGATATAAGAGTTCCAGATCTGTTAAAGCTAATTTATGTTGTTGATCTAGAAGAAGCTTCACTGAATACCAATATGTTTGGTGTGCAATGTTAAAACCATGAAACTTTAATGAAATTAGGTTTAATTAAATTTGAATAAAACCGAGGACTATCATTATTACCTACAAAGAGACTTATAGTTAGTCTCTAGTGTATAGTTTTTAAGTATATAGGTTATTAGCTAATAGTTATTCGGGTCTTTACTTTATTTTAAATGTACTGCAAACATCGTGAGCCATGTTTCTCTTTGTAGAAGAGATTTGTTGTGAATCTAACCACATACAGTAATCTGTGGCCCAGCTATAATATGTGCTACTCATAAAAATGATTATATTTCAGGAGCATTGCTTAAATTTAACATACTACAGTGCATTCTGTTATTGGTTTAGGAAGTTGTTTTTTTTGTGTGTGTGTATTGTCTGAGCTCTGTTACACACTTCTCATTCATATAGAATTATTATGCACAACATCTGAGGTAAGATAAAAAATCTATTACAAGAAAAATTAATTTTTAAACATTACAGTATTTAGGTATATCATGTTTGACGTATACAGAGACACAAAAATAACAGCAGACGGTTTGGACAAAGTAAATAAAATGCACAATAAAGGAGCTAGAGTGGAGTAGAATACAGCAAATTAGATCTTACTGAACCTCAGAGTACAGCACATGTACTATACTGAAATATTTCTTTTAATGACATGATCTGCTCTATTAGGAAACACTGGTATACCTGCACATTCTTGCAATTATCTCTTCAGCCAATCATGTGGCAGCGTTGCGGTGCATAAAGGCATGCAGATAGAGGTCAAATTACCTTCACATCAATCATCAAAAATGTCATCTCAGTGACTTTGACATTGAGATGGATATTGGATTGAGTATTTCAGAAATGGCTCACCTTGAATGTTCAAGCACAGTGATATTTGCCGTGTACACAGAATGGTGAAGTATCCCACCAAACAACCACGACCACCACCAATAACAACCCACCACCTACCACCATTAACAACAACCCACCAAGTCTATAGCCTATTGAACCAGAGTTAATGTATTCAATGATAGAGACTTAAAAGCTCTGGATAAGGGCATCTGCCAAATGCTGTAAATGTAAATACAATTAAAGACCAATAACAACAAGCCATCAACTAACCATCACCACTACCAAAAACCCACCAACTAACCACCTTAACCACCAACACAACAACCCACCAACAACAACCCACCAACTAACCACCCTCACCAACAACAACCCACCAACCACCATGACGACCAACAAAAACAACCCACCAACTAACCACCCTCACCACTAACAACCCCCCAACTAACCACCCCACCAACAACAACACACCAAACTAACTACCCCCACCATCAACAGCAACTCACCAACTAACCACCCCCATCAACAACAACAACAACCCACCAACTACCAACACCATGACGCCCACCAACAACAACCCACCAACTAACCACCCTCACCAACAACAACAACCCACCAACCACCATGACGACCAACAAAAACAACAAACCAACTAACCTCCTTCACCACCAGTAACAACCCACCAACTAATCACCACCACCTTCACCACCAACAACCCATCAATTAACCTACCCCCCAACAACAACAACCTGTGGCAGATCGCTGGCCACGTCTATAGCAAATGCAATAATGAGAATGTAGTAAACAGAAAAGCATCTCAGACTACAGCACGTCAGAGCTTGTTGCGATGGGCTACAACACTATCACCCCACGTGTGATTCCATTCCTGTCGTCCAAGAACATGAATCTGAGACACAGAATCACTGTAACCCTTGAAGCTGAGGATTGGAAAGAAACCAATCAACATATTTCCAGTCTTCATCTGCCCCGATTCTACATGTTTATACTACACACTGAATTAGTTTTCTCTTTTGCATGTACTGTATTTTAACTGGAGGGTCTAAGATTTAAACGTCTGTTTCATCTCATAGGTCAAATGGATAAAACACATTTAAAACTTTATTGATTCCAAGCACAGTCTACATTTACAATCTAAAAACTAGATTACTCTACATTGCCACCGGGAAAGGAGTTATCTGTGATAATCAGCATCGTCCATATCAGTCCTATCACCTGAGGTAAAAGACACTCGTGGCATTTAAACATGAGCTTCTTTGTTGTCTCTTCGCTCGACTGATTTCTTTCTGCTCCTACATCAGTGGAGAAATAACTGCTGATTGCTTCAGTCATTTCTGTTTTGTTGACTAAATTTCTTGTTACTGATATTTTCCCGGGCATTTCAACATTATTAAAACATCTGACAGTTTTATGCAGACTGTCACGCTAGCAGTTTATTTCTTCAATCCACTCTCTATATTTCATCATTTAGAGGCACAAATATTTAAAACGTCTCACAACAAACAGCCATTCAAACCTAAATATCGGCTGTAGGGTGTAACATGCTTTCTAACTGAAAGCTCTATATTTCTTTTCTAGTGATGAGAAGGTTGTGAATTCAAACTCCGTGAGTGATGAGCTGTTTGGATTTCATTCCACCACCTCATATTATGTCTTAAATGTAATCTATGATAAAGTCAGAAAGGCATAGGTACTACTAAAAGCCCAAACTTTGGAATAGCCTTCCTGATAATGTTCCGGGTTCAGACACCGTCTACCAGTTTAAATGTCTTTTTATTCAGGTATGCACATAATATTACACAATAAAATCTAATTCTGATTAACACTGTGAACAGCTGCTTCATGAAGATTCCGGACCTTCACTTGAGACGAGGCCAACGCTAGGTTCCTGGGGCATCTAGAGATGTGCCTGCTCCAGTTGGATTCCGCTTCATGAAGCTTCCGGACATTCAAAGGGGAGATACCATCTACATGTGGTCTTTGAGGACATAACTAATACACAATTGTTGGCCTGTATATTTTTAATTCAGACCCTCCAGTGTCATGCAAATGAGTCTGGTTCCTCACAAGGTTTCTTCCTTTTTCATCTAAGGGAGTTTTTCCTCACCACATTCACCTCAAGCTTGCTGTGAATAAATACAAACACACTTAAATATATGTCTATTAATCTTGAATTATTGTATTTGCTAGTATAATGTTACACTTTTTATTATGTTCATGTTTTATAAAGCTGCTTTGAGAAAATGGCCGTTATTAAAAGCTCTATATAAATAAAATTGAATTGAATTGAATAGGTAGCTGATTCTCACTCTACTTCTGATAATACTTCTGCACTGATTTTGTGCTTTATTGATTAAATGTATATACAATACATTGACTGTTTGGAAGTGTTATATAATCATGACAAAGTTATGGCCAGTGCCTACATTTTGCTTCACCCAACACATTAAAAAAAAAAATCACCCAGGCCCTGTTAACTTGATTAAAATCTATCACCTCATTCCACGGTTCACTGATTCATTTACAGTTTCTTCATGAAACAGATTAGAACTTGGACAAGACACATTTTCCCAACCAACTACTTTTCTTTAGCTGTCATATTTACAGCCATGGGCCATATCCCTTCATTGTAATGTAGTGCTGTGCCTATTTTCACCTTAGTAACATTAGAATATTGCCAGTAAAGCCCTAGGCATGAATTTGGGATTTAGTTAAAATGTTAAAAGACCTCTATCTTGGAAATGGAAAATGTCTGAGTGAACATTTCCTACCTTCTTAACATCTACTATGTATTATAATGACAGTACCTCAGTAGGGAAGCATGTAGGAACCATTGGCTACAAACCAGTTAAGTCGTACCTTTACTGCGTGCACATGTGTGTGATTAGATACCAGTGTAAGTGACTTCTTTATAAAGGTGAGCACACAGGCACTCACTCAGCCTGCACATCTTAGTGGCTGCCCTACTTTTCTCTGGAATAAATTGTGTTTGGCCAGTGAACTCATTACAAATGATCTGTAATTGTTTGAAATAAGTAAAGCACTGACCCCTTTGTAGCCTTTTCCAGTGCTTTTCTTTGTTGTACCATCCATATAAAAACACTCACCGGTATTCCTGAGGAGAAAAGGTAATTGCATAGAGTGCTTTGAGGTTGTGTTTCAGGGCTGTGTCATTCCAATTTGAACAACTCCCTGGTGAGAGTGAACAAAGACTCTCTTGTTGTACAGATAGAAGTTCAAAGTAATCATTCGCCTCAAATGCCACATTTGTGCAGTGATGTCGACAGTAGACATAGAGGAACAGGAAGTTTAGCAGGAAAACGAGGTGGGCTAATGCTCATTATTTTAGCATTGACAGCTTAGAAAATGCCTCCGACATTTGAGCACAGCAAGACCTCTTCTATGGAATTAGTCACATGGGTGCCCTACAATTAAGGCTAGTCTTTTTTTTAATTACACTGCCTCATTAAATATAATACCTTGTGACCTAAGCACAACATAGTCTTCCTGTGTGGGACTGTGTGTAAATAAGTTATCATTTCATATGATCATAATGAACATATCACTTTTACAAGCGACATATTACAATAAAAGTATAAATGGATATACTGTATGCCTGCTACGTATTCCTCTGATGGAATGAGTGCACAGGAAAGGAAATTGAAGAAGAAGATAATCTGTGTTAGACAGATGGAGCTTTAAATCTGATCCTCCCGCATGCAGAGCTGCTTCTGTCTATATAGGATGGATCACTGTAAACGACAAACAAAGAGCGAATGATCAGCAATAGACAGATGGGCATTTAATTCTTAAACTAGCTCAATGGCCTACACTCTCAAGTGCACACATGCACATTTAACATGTATAACATGTATCATGAGCATATCATGGTGTGTGTGTGTGTGTGTGTGTGTGTGTGTGTGAGAGAGAGAGAGAGAGAGAGAGAGAGAGAGATTCCCCTTGTGAGTATTTGTAAGTGTTTTGTTAATTAGTTAGTGT
>JAOTRN010000008.1:17293838-17305387 GCA_028566695.1 Bagroides melapterus
TGTACATAATAATGCAGACATCATAAACTTATATAACAAAATGTGTACTACAGATAATATGGTGCCTAAGACTTTTGTACAGTACTGTAGAATAAAAAAGTTTAAAATTAAGTTACTATTTATCTCTAATATCTAACTCTAATGAGCAAGCCTAAGGTGATGGTGGCAAGGAAAATCTCCCTGAGATGAAACCTTGATAGGAACAAGACTCAGCAGCGAACCTCATCCTCATTTGGGTGACACTGAACAGGAAATAATGTCAATGTAAATAATGTCCTTTCTGCAACCGTTTATAGTCAAGTGGAATTAAGCAACCAAGAGCCCCTGAGCAACTAGTGGGTCAGAGCAAATTCCAAACACGATAATGTATTGCATACACTATATGTGCAGAGATCCGTGGTCACCTGCCCATCACACTCTGTGGTTCTATGTGATTATAGTCTGTACACAATTGTACAGAATGTCTTTGTATACTATAGCATTACATTTTACAGACCCTTCACTGGGTCTTAGAGGCTCAAACCTGTTCCAGCATGACGATGTTGCTGGGCACAATGTCGTTGAAGACGGTTCATCGACGCAGCACTCTTTTTTCAGACAGCCTTTATTTCATTCCAAAGGTGAATCATTGTTATTGACGTGAAAACATCACATGACACTGTAACATCAAATCACATTGTATGTTTCACACATGGCTCGTACAAGCTTTTATTGCTGCAGTTTATAACACAATATGATGGGGAAAGGGAGATATGTGTGTGTGTGTGTGTGAGAGAGAGAGAGAGAGAGAGAGAGAGAGAGAGAATCATGAGGCATGGCCTTAACATGAGATCACCTCATCAACTTCTTGTAGCAGGATTAATTTGAAAGTGAGTGTCTGTAGCCAGCCAGGCTAATGAGGATCCTGACTTCTTCTCTGAGGACTGCGGTGTTGCCATGCATGACCTGGTTGTCCACAAAACAGGTGCTTTTTAGAAAAAGGATGCATTTTCAGGCTCGGCCCACAGGAACCCTTTTTAATTGGAGATGTGCTGTGAGAAAGCAACACGTCCGGTGTGTATAGCCACTTAAAATGAACAAACGTAACGCTTTCTCAATTTAACCTTCCGTATTTAAATGTAATCCAAAAAAGTTTGTAACCTTAGGCATAACGAAAAAAACTTTAACACTTTGTTCTAAAGCTGTTATTGGCAATTACAGTCTAGAGACGTCTACAGTAAGTAATTAGGTTTTTGCAGCATTATGGTACAGTTTTATCCTCTTGCCAAATCATTTTCACTTCCACAAACTTATGAAAGTCCATCTGATGTACTCACAATTTCAAAATCATCCATAAATCTAAAATGGGATTCAACACAGCGGATTGGCTAGGCCGTGCAAGACTTTCCTCACTTATGTTGGCTACAGGTTTAAGGTCAATGTCAATTGTTAGAACCTCAATCTCCTCCACAGATTAATTATTTTTTTGGCTGACGAGATTACATTCTTCTCTGTCTCAGTACATCACTCCATCCACTTCCAGTACCGACTGTAACTCCATATCATATCGTGACATTCCCAACTCTGTTAGGATAACACGTGCAAGTCTTCTATATCTAAATGTGAGCTGAATTATTGACAACGAGTCAACGTCTTTCAGACACACAATCACGGTGCTTTGCTTTTAGCAGAAGAAGTTGTTCATGGTGTGTTGGAATGGAGATGATTTCAGAGCAGTTCGGTGCTTAGTGTTCACTGTAATTGTAAACCCTACTGTTTCAGGTCATCCTAAAACTTTTCCATAGACTCCCGGCTCCTCTCCTGCTTCCGTAAGCATGTTGTGAATTGTTGCATGGGATAATTAATTGTGGTTCTGTGAACAATCCACCTGCATATTATGCACCCAGTTGACATGGATGTTAAGGGTGTTAGCTACGGTTCGGTAGCATTATCTGCTCAAGTGTTGTTTAATAATGTTGTCTCTGACAAATCTAACCATGAATGCATTTGTGAGATTCTTTATAATGTCTTCTATAATGGTTTCATTTACATTAGAACATTTTTTTGCAGCATTTCTATGTAGATTTATGTGTATGCAACATTTACACCCACACAGACATACAGTATATATAATGTGTGTGTGTGTGTGTGTGTGTTATGCTTATGAATACAAACATTTGTAAGTACAAATTCAAAAGACATGTGTATTTAAATTAAAAGTAGATAGATATACACTGGCTGTATATTAAAAGACAAAACCCTTGCGTATTTCCCTTACTTATTACTTATTTCTGAAAGTATATTAATAAAAGATCAGTGTCTGTACCCACATTGCACCATCCCACAACTGAATTTGAGTCTTGGAGATCCACGTAGTTGCTCCCATATCTTTCAGAAGCACTCTGTATTTAGTATTGGCAGACACTGCAGCAGAGGGAGCCCCAGCAGAGTGCAGATTAAATTATCTTTCCCGGTAGGAGTACTGGTGTCTTCATTGGACTGAGGCTATTGTTAATATGCAGTGACACATGCATACTTCTGAAATGATCCTAGATGTCTTGTCATGGATCATAAAATTCCCCAAGGTGCCTTTTTGCACATCACATATTGAGAACAGTTCCTGCACCTCTGTTATAAATCACAGCCTTTCCATTATTAGAAAAAAAACTGTCTTTATTATATTGGCCAAGACAAAATTATACTGATATTGAACAACTTCACTATCTGGCTGCTGGTATCACTCTCTTTTGAGTTTGAGAGAGCAAATGGACTGATTTTCTGGTTCGTGTGGTCTGTAAATAGGTGTGTGATTCCTCCGGGACATGAGGAAGAAAGCAGAGATGATTGATTCACAGTCCACCCGGTCGGTACATTTCCCACATTTATTACTAAAATGTGCCTGTCAGCTAATGACCCTCCTTAGAATTAATTTTCTGCTTCCCTTGTAAATGACCGTGAAATGAGCTAAGAGTAAAGTGAAATCTCTTTTTACCCCCGTGTTGGTTGCACTTTTACGTGCGTGTATCTTAAATGTACTTCTGCATTTTCTCTGTCAGTTCCTTAAATCTTATTTGGACAGGCAAGTGTTGAAGTGCTTCAGTATTGATGGAGAGGAAAGAAAGACTAACAAACAATTATTATTATTATTATTATTATTATTATTATTATTATTATTATTATTATTATTATTATTATTATATTTATTTATTTATTTATTTATTATGATTAATGTAGCCAACACGGCACCATTTGAGCAGAACAGCAGCCAATCAGCAATAACCATCTTCTACTTTGCATTTAAAGCAGAATATTAATGTAGGCTGTGTACGAAAAAACTTCAGATCTCAATCCAGTAGAGAATGTGTGGGATGTGCTGGACAAACAACACACCTTCAGAGGTCTTGTGGATCATTGATGGGTTAAAGCAGTTTGGCAGCACAGGGGAGACCTACACAACCTTCTTACTTAACCGTCTAAACCCTCAGCTGCTCAGTTGTGTAAATGAGATAAATGGAAGCCGCTCTGGATAACGGCGTCTGCCAAATGCCGTAAACGTAAACGTGCATGTACATAATACTGTATTAGGCAGGCGGATTTAATGTTCTGCCTAATATTGTGTAGATCCCTTGTTTGCTGCCAAAACAGCTCTGACCTAGTTAGAGTGCGAGGTGGGGCCTCCGTGGATCAGACTTTTATGGTCCAACACATCCTATAGATGCACGCTCAGATTGAGATCTGATGTGAGGAGAATATATGTATGTGTTAGAGAAAGAGAGAGAGAGAGAGAGAGAGAGATCAAAACAGTGTGGGTGTGTCAATCCACATCAGGATTATCAGTGGCATCTGTTTCCATGGCAACACAATGACAGTGGTGGAAAAGAGAAACATTTCTGTTATTGTGCTTACACAAGTTACACACCACGTTGTTACAAGGTCATATTTTGTTCATATGTCTAAAGGCGTGTTGCTCTCGGCAAGTAACATAAATAAGGTAAAATCATAGTTTGTACACAAACTGATTCTTACTTGTCTACTTATTTCTTAGTAAAAATGTTAAAAAAAACAAAAAACAACGCACCGATTAGCATATGCTGCAATAGTGTCCAAGCTGCACAGTTCTGCTTCTGCTTTAAAATGCTACTGAGCTACAGTAATTGAATTAAATGTATTGGAGGTGGATGTGGACCTGACTAATCCCTTGGTTTTCCTCCAAGGTGCCATAATTAATTGAGAAATGTAATGCCTGCCTTTGCACAGACCCAATTATTATTCAACTTTTTTGCCACTTCATTGCATTCCTTAGGCTTGTGTAATTATTTTTAATTATTACTTTTAGTGTTACCAGATGGAGACAGGGACGCAACAGCGATGATATGAACAAAAATTTGATTTGATTTGTTCTGTGTCACAAATATCATTCTGACCGCATAAGCACGCGTTCCTTGGGAATTATACACAATAAAATATCCCACAGGGTGTACAGAATTGCATGGTTGCTATTTTGAATGATTGAATATTAATTCAGAATATATTACTCTTCAACTTGTACCCTATTGGCTAGGTATGCTTGAGAGATGTAGTGGATTTTGTTGCACTAACAGCCAATTATTTACTCATTTTGATCCAAGCACTAGGCAATATTGGAGAATTAAAGGAGTTGGAACACTGTAGAGTATGTTTGAGTAAAATCATATTGTTATAGCATTGATTAGCAGATTCTGTCCAACAGATGCACAGCTCATTAAAAAAAATGAATCAGTATCAAGCATGGCTGTAGGGGTTAAATATATCTAAGTGAGGCAATGGTTGTTTACTCAGTAATTGAAATTTCAGCTTTCCCTCCCTCAGTTAATTAAATGAGCTGTCATCCCTGATTGATTTTCACATTTTCACATTTCAAGGATGCCTGCCTTTTTGGTGTATCCTTAACAGCCTCACGTTGACTTGGCTATGTGGTGTTAAAAATCGGAGCATTATATGTGCTATCACACTGATAGTATGTGACAGGGCACCGTATCGGCTCATGTGTCATTGTTCTTGTATGATTTCAGCAGTAACACTATTGAGACTCTGGTGCTGATTCATTACTTTGAGGGATTGAGGAATTCTCTGAATGTAGCAGATCCTCGAATGAACATTGTATGATATTATTCCACGTTTATTATGGTGGCTTTCATAGACCAGACGTACGTGATCTGGGAAGCGGGAACAGAGCTCCATAGAGAGTTTCCAGACATTAGTTCCTCTTTCCTGGTGCTTACAGCAAATCATTTGCACTGGTGTAGCTCAGCAGTTAAGGTACTGTGATAGTGATTGGGATGTTGAGTTCAAATCCCAGGACTAAAGAGCCACTTTTGTGCCAGTGAGCAAGGCACTTAACCCTCAGTCTATAGAGGATCACTTCCTGAGCGGCACTGAGGTTTGGAGGAATTTCAGAGGCCCTAAGAATGCTCTTATTTTCAATTCAGGACCTTGTATTAATGAAGATTACTAATTAGATTTAATAAAAATCAGTTTAATAGAAATGGTCTAGAATAGACTTTTTTTTTAAATTGTGGAGTAGCACCGTCTTCCATATTTTGGCATACTTCTGTTCTCTAGCTAACCCAATTCAGCCTTGTTCAGGATAGTTAATTGGCTGATGAGTTGAAACAGGTCTATTTGGAGCATGTGCAGGTCAGGGGTTCTTCAGGAACAGGGTCAAGAACCACTAAAGCGCTAATTTGGTTTAAATTTGATATGAAAAACTATGTCATTTAAATAAAACTATTAGAGTAGCATACATATTTTTTGACAGTCATATTTTTTATCGTCACTTTACTTTGACTTTTTAATCAAACGATCATTTTTCTGTGTAAGTGCAGAGCTCAGCTGCACGCTGAAGATCAGCGGTGCTTCTCTGCAACCTGTTCAGGGCTAGTCTGCTGGCTATTATTGAGCTAGCTCCTGCTGTGTGTCCTGGTTAAAAAGGGCTCATTGAAAAACACGCTGCAGCACTGATGGAATCTGCAAACAAAGAGCTTCTCAGTAGCCCACTTAATCACTCAGCTTCTCTGCTGTGGATTTGCTCAGCTCCTTTGGCCTTCACGTTTAAATGCCATCAATGCATCAATGCAATCGATGTTAAAGAATACGTTTTTTTTTTCTATATCATATGATTATATGATGAAATATTTGTTCCAGTGGACACTTGGCATTTCTGAGTTGTGTAATGTTTATATATTTATGTAATTAAGGTTTTGGTACAATGACCCTTTAGTGTTTTTGTATCTCTGCTCATGCTTTTGTTGTGTTCTGCTCATTTTCACAATATATGCTATAATTGTCTATGGACTGACATGAAAGTGCAACTGAGTCATTCAAAATAGATCAAAAGATCCTTTAGCGCTAGGCTTTGATGTTGGGCGTAATTTTGAACGTGTTGAGCATCTCTGACCCTCTTTAACACCGAGATATACTGTAGCAAGGCTAGAAGTCCTATATAACATGGATCCAGGTGATTATTAATGGTAGAACGTGTATCAGTGAAGTCTGTGTAAATCTCAGCTCAGCTTGAAAGCTAGTTTGGTCTGGTCTTTGACAAATCGTAGCAACAGGTTATCATCAACGCATGCTGATGTGGATAATTGGGTCACCATCCACGTTTGCATTCTGTTAGAAATGTTTTACAGTTAAGACTAGCGAATATTCAGATGTTCAGGTGCCGTATTCCGTTCAAAGTTATCGGTAACATAATTTCACTCTGTAGTACAACAATAAATCGCAGATAAACCCGGGAAGTGTTGCATCAGCTCCTACCTTGCAGTTTTGCTTGATTACTTGTTACTGACAGACCTAAAAAAGCTTACACATACACAACACTAAGGCTCTAGAGATGCCTTGGCACAACATGCATTCACATTATTTGCATTCATGTCCACTGGGGATTGGCGTGTCCATTTTGCTTGTGTCAGTGCTAATTAAGGCCTGTAATAGGAAGCAAGAGCAATCCCAAAGGTACAGACCGTATACAAGTTAGAAGAGCAGCTCCCTTTCTGAACTCTCCATCCTCACTAACAACCCCAAACTATAAAGCTCCTGTCACTTTCTTTAAAGAGAATGTTAGCAATATTTCCCTGCCTTCACTTTCACACAAGCCATATTCCTCCTCTCAGCTTCCTAATATATTTCTCTTTAGTAGCACACAGTAATCCCATCTAATATCTTCAGGACCTCATCCCATTAACAATGCTTGAGGTCTCCCATAACCTATTCCTCTTCATTACATGCATCATAAATGGTTCTATAAAATCAGCCAGTGTGCTAAACACCTCCAACACTTTCAGGGTGTTACACATTATCAGAACTCTCAGACCGAACCTCTCTGGCATCAGTAGGTACCCGCTGGTATCTTTTTCATAACTATTGAGCAAACTCTCTTCAGTCAATTGTCTTTTTTTTTTTTTTTTCCAGACTGGTCTAGCTTCAATCTGGCATTCTCTATACCTTTAAATCAGCCCAACTGTCCCTCAAGGCCTAGTACTTGCTCCTCTAATCGTTTTTTCTATACCTGTTCTCCTGGCGATGTGATACATGGATTTTCCTACCGTATTTATGTTGATGACAGCTAACTCATTCTTTCCTTCCCACACGGAGATTCCCATCGTCTTGTATCTTGACATATCTGACAGGCATCTCATCATGGAGGTTATTCTCTAAAGCTAAATCACCGAGTTAACAACTGCTAAAAACTGAGCTGCCATATTTTGGCAGCTGAGATGCCATGTAAGGGAGTACATGCCCATGCCTTGATCATGTCAACTCCTTGATCACTCTGTAAAATGCTGGATGGTCTAGTTATTTTTCTTGATACACAATGCAAACCGTGACCTTCCATCCATCAAGACACAAGACAGACAGGCTTATTTTCTGTGCTTCTGCACAGATGGTGGAACAAACCTCCCTTGGTTGTCGGAATAGCGGCGTCCTTGCTGTCGTCAAATGCAGACTGAAGATTAAGTGTGCACTTGACATAAAAAGGAAGTATCTTTTTTTTGGTATCTTTTAGAATCAGGCCAATCTGCATTAGCATTTTTTTTAGTAGCATGTTTTTCAATATTTTCAATATTCACTAGAGTACTTTTGTAAGCAACGCTCAATAAAAGCTTTTCCCTAATAGAGCAAATACAATTGTAACTAAACCCTGACATATTACTGTATGATCTTATGATTTTGATCAAAATATGTTCGGCTTATTTGTTCATTTTTGGTGACTGATTTATAGCATTAAGGGTCACGTTTAAATTTGCAGGACTGCAGGAATCCATTATTAATGCATCGTGAATGAGCCAGTCGACCTACTGCTATGTTTATGGAAGCAGAAACCAGAGAAATGTGAGGAAATCCATATGGACATGAAGAAGAGGTGAAGCTGTCTTCTGCCACAGACTATAACCTGAGCTCATGACTGGCCAAGGGACAATGTGAGGCAACACTGCTGCCCTCTGTGTCTCAAGGCCTCCTGTTCTGCTTGTTTTGAACACGTTTTGCTGCATCTTTAATCTATTCATCCTTTTTTTCTTAATAGACATTTTCTCTTGCTTAAGTTGAACTGTAAACTCTAAAATAAATATCTATACCACTGTCTGTCACTATGCCTCACAAAGAAAAAAAAATAAAACATGAATTAGCTTCATACCTTTCTTTATGATATGCATAATTCCTCACAGAGAAATCTTTAGTCTCAGGATAAAAATGTATTTCTCTTAAAAGAGAATGGCTCAGGGGTTCACTCTGACTCCCGTGGATCGCTCAGAAAAAGCTCAGTGTGGACTTTTATAGTTCTGATTCATCTTAAAAATAAATGGTCCATGAATCCATAGCCCTTCTGTCATACTAGACAGGAGGAAAAGCCTTGTGAAAGATTGCTGAGCTCTTTTCTTTCTTCCTTGTTTCTTCACTAGCCTGACGTTTAAGGAGTAAACCTAGAGTCTGAAGAGGCTCCACTGGAGTAGAAATGCATTAGTAGCTCTTCTGTTGTGACAGGTATCTATAGATGCCATTGACTTTAAATTAAAGTGAGGTATGTGGTGATCAGTCATACGAGAACACACTCGACAGAGGCTCAGACCTTTGATGCATTAGCCTGCTTCTTTCAGCTTCACAGCTCCCATGCAGGGATCAGAGCTGAATTAGCCCAGTGACCCACAGCAGCGTGTCCAAACTCCTGGTGCTTCAACTGCACCCCACACAGAACAAAGGCTTTCTAGTACGATCATACCCTTTCTCTAGATATAGCCTTATTTTCCAGTACCAAACTGTGTTCTTTTCTGTAATAACACTGCTTTAAAAGGTAAATCTCTCTTGTGTTTTAACATAATGACAAGTTTTCACTATGTGATCGATTTCACATTTCTGACATTTCTGAAGTCCTTATTCAGCCGTTTGCCGTGGATAACAAGATAGCATTTCAGTAATAAATAGTGTGATTTTATTAGGACTGTGTATTGCGTGCGAAGCGTAGAGTAGACGAGGAGAACAAGCGACCCAGGATAGAAATATGTTCTATAGAATCCATCACGCTTAGCAAAAAAACAAAACAAAACCCATCATTCAAGCACACTTCACACGCCGGTGACATATGATGAGTCTATTTTTTTAAATTACAAGAACACAGAGCATTGTCTGACTGTTCAGGGGAAAAAAAAACAGTAGCTAAACATACAAATGTGACCCAATACAGTTTGCAAGCTATAGGCACACATAATTGTATTAACAGATTGTATTAACAGATATTATGAAAGAACTGCTAGCTGAGACGATCCAGGCTTGGTGAAATAATCTAGACAGACGTCTAATAGATTTGGAACAATCACGGGTTCAGTTTTAAAGTCAGGTGAACAATTTCGGGTCACTGATTTATTTTTACTATCATTTATTTTGTTATTATTTTGTAAGGTTCAAGGTTCTTTATTGTCAGTACCACCATATGTGCATACATACAGAGGAATCGAAATAATAAAGATATCACAAAGTGTGTTCAGTATTTTGGTCACTCTTTTGTATCCCTGAATTGAACAAAAATAAGCCAGAAGGACACACTAATCTATTCTCCAGCATTTCAACTTATTAATTAGTTTTTGGCAGAAATCACAAAGTGATATCTTTATCAGAAATCCACTGCACACTGACCGTCTTACAGTACATGACCCTAAGAATCCCATCTCCACAGTCCACAGTGAAGCATGGTGGTGGGAGCATGATGATGATGATGACTTATCTTTGGACCTAATGGTTAATGGCTTTCCTTCATATCCAGTCACTTACTTTCTGAACTGCCAGCTTTAGACAGACTCCGTTTATTCTCTCCATTTACTAATATGGCATTTGATTTATACTGATATTACGCATAACCGGACTATTTAATCTTACACAATACTGACAATAGTATTGATAATAGTACAGTAGAACTCTCTCTCTCTCTCTCTCGCTCTCTCTCTCTCTCTCGCTCTCTCTCTCTCTCTCTCTCTCTCAGTACTGCATAACTATATAAAGTCCCACTACTCGATTTCATGCTCTCATGCTCACCTCATTGCTTGAGAGTGCATATTGTCACAAACTGCATACCAGGTTGGTTATGATTGCCCATGAAATGTATTTTGGTCACTCTTTTGTATCCCTGAATTGGGTTCCTGATACTTACTTGAAATGTAATATGTTTTTTTTAAAGCAGGTACATCGTAATATTGTTTTCTGCTTCTAAAAAGAAGCAAAGAGAACAAAAATAAGCCAGAAGAACACACTAATCTATTCTCCAGCATTTCTGCTTATTAATTAGTTTTTGGCAGAAATCAACTGCCTAAAGGACTGTTTACTGTTTTTAAATAATTTGTTATTTATTAAATATAATGCTGTATTATTATTCAATATTATTCATGATCAGTATTCAACAGACTTTGACAATAATAATAATAATAATAATAATAATAATAAGAAGAAGAAGAATGGTAACAACAAAACAACAACAAAAATAATAGCAATAATAATAATATTCATATTAATAATTATAATAATAAAACAATCCAGAAAATAACTAAGCTTCTACAGAATGCAGACGTTCCTCAGGGTGAAACACCTTGTGACCAGATAAAGAATGACCAGACTGCTTTTAGCTGACAGGAAGTTTATATTAACTCAAATAAACACTCTTTACATGGTGAGCAGAAAAGCTTCTCACTACACAACACATAAAACCTTGTGGTGGTTGAGCTACAACAGTAGAAGAACACGTCAGGTTCCACTCATGTCAACCGAGAAAAGGAATCCGAGGCCATCATGGACACAAACTCACCCAAACTGGACAGGAGACTGAAGACCAGTTGATTTGTCTTACATCTGTCCAGTTTGGACATGTCAGAGGTGGAGATGGTTGGAAAGAAGGTGCTGGAGTTAACATGGAGTTAATACTGACATTTGTTCTTCTGATGATTCTACAGTACATAAACCTACATGGATGTGAAGGTGATTTCATTTCATATATTACTGGTAAAGATAGATAGATAGATAGATAGATAGATAGATAGATAGATAGA
>JAOTRN010000008.1:17358375-17370387 GCA_028566695.1 Bagroides melapterus
CTTGAACTTGAACTTGATTACCAATCACAGATATCGGAAATCATAGAAGATGATCCAGCCCATATCCAGGTATGAGAACGCTCCGTGGAGCAGGTAGATCAGAGCAACCTCCATACCTACTAAACGGAAAAGCTTGAGGACCAACCTCTTAAAGGTCTACTTCGTGTCAGTGAAGCAGGTCTGTAGCTTTTAAGTGTGCTGAGATGTGCTGCAACAATACAAAAGGGCTTTCAGAGCTGAAGCACTTTCTGCATCCCATCTTCTTCCTGTATCTATCTTTACACTCCCAGAGTTGTCTTGTAACCTATTTAATCTCTACCGGTTTGATCTCTTCCTTATCTGCTGACCTGGAGACCCTCTTTTTCTTCAGATCTTTTGCAATCCTTGGTTTGTTATAGAGCAAACAGCACACTATCTAGGAGCTGTGTTTTCCACACAAACGTATATAATGCAGCGGCTGAGTCTGTCAGTATTCCTCACTAGTCTGTATACTCCAGGCCATTCTCCTCAGGCTCATTTGTCCGGTTCTTCACAATCAAAGCTGGCGCAAAGTTATTTTACGTGCTATTCCTATCACAAACTTTATTTCAGCGTCGGTGTAACATAGGACAGCGATCAGTCAAGTCAGGACTGACAGACACAAGACTGACAACTTTTTATTGTGTACTTGTAAAGATTTCTTGGAGTCATAAAAAGGAACAAATTCACCTGGAGTCTTTCCTTAGTGTCATTTTTTATTGACTGTCTGTAACAGACACAGGGCTGATATATACCTGTGGAAATGACACTAGAGAGATTGATGTCAGTCTTGTGATTGTGTATAATCTTTGATAACGTGTCATTACCGGTGTTTTTCCATAAATGACACACAATAGCTAACGACGATATTAAATTGGAGATCGAAGACGATACAGACTCTGTGTCTAGTTTTTAATGTAAACATACTACATTTTTATGGCCAATAAAGATTTATTATTATTGTTATTATTATAATTATTCATAAAATCAGTGAATAGCAGCAGAAGATCATTTTTTTCAGAGTCTTTCAGTGGAGCTGGAATTGAACTTTAAATGTTCCCGACTTCTTCAATTCTGGAGGAAAGCACAGTGTAACCTGCTATAACTTTATTTGATATCGAGAGACACCAATTTCATCTCAGGAGCTCTTGTATTGTATAAAACTTGATAGATTAGAAAATGACAGTTGACACTGAAAACTGTAAGTGCTTTAACCATTTTTTTTTTCTTTCACATTGACAAAGGGAGATTTTTAAAAAAATAAATAAAGGAATAAATGAAATCATTAACTGTAGACTGCTTTAATTAAATGCTTTAATGCTTATTGTCTTTAGTCTTTGGCAGTATCACTGTTTGCGACGTCAAGAAAGCCGCTGCACGTCACATGCTCGCTGCGCATTATTATCATATTACATGACCATGAGCACCTTAATCATGTTGTTGTCTAATTAGCCCAGGTAGTTAAGTCTCATATTGAATAACGCTCTTGGTTGATCTGTAGTCGTTGTCACCTGTACGAGTGCCGTATCCATGTTGTTGTTTAGTCTCATTATTTCTTGCTCTTGTTTCCTAGATTCATCTACTTCATCACTTTATCACTGTAAATAGATTTTTACCCGAACTGGGGATCCATTTCTTGCTACCATTTCCCTTCATTATATGAAATTTCCTTAATTGAATCAGGAAAGATTTGTCAGAGTTGTGACATTTCCTGTCTTGACGATCCTTGCGATATACATCCAGGTTCTCCTATTGATCGTATTTACAGCATTGGAGTTTTGTGCTTTTGTGTCAGTCTCATCCTTAGGAGATTCTATCAGCGTTTAGTTCGGGTGAACTCATGTGGAATGAGTCAGAACTGACTTTATGCATAAGCACACTCCAAGTCATCAAGGACCTAAGCAGCAATTCTAAGGATAGCAAGCAGAACACACGTGTAAGAGGCAGAGCCCAGCAGGCCTGGAGCACTGTACGTTCCTGAGTCTCTAATTGTTTTTATAATGTGTTCCAGTGCTTGATCAGCTCATCTCGAAACTTCTTGCACATGGTAGCTTATACTGTACACATGGAACTGGGGGCCAGGATCTGAATCTGTCTATGAGGTTAATTTAGGTTAAACCCAAAGAGCCATGAACAAAATTGTGTGTAATGTTATCAAAATTAAATCAGTTTATTTACTGTTCTATGTGTAGGTTTTAGAATTAGATGTACCCGTTAGGTAGACCACAGTTGCTTAGCGGTAAAGAGGTTTTTCTCACACGCACTGTATGATTTGGGGGTTTGATTCCTGTCTTCCCGCTTTGGGCGTGGAGTCTGCATGTCCTCCCTGTGCTTCAGGGGTTTTCTCCAATTTTTTAATTGCCTTGTAGGCTGTCTGGCACCTTAACATGCCCTGCGAGGGGTTGGAACACTGTCCAGTGTGGTCCCCTGCCTTGTCCAGTGAATCCTCTGGGATGGACTCCAGGCTTCCTGTGACCCCGTGTTTAGGAGAGGAAACGGATGATAATTTTATGCAACCTGGTTTTCGTAATAAACCCAACATGAAATTATAGATGTCTTTATAAGGAGCTGCTTATAGAAATATGCTCGTAGAGGGGATCTTTATTTATTTATTTATTTGTTTATTTTTTCCCTGCTTCATTAATATTTTAAAAAGAAGTACGTCCACAAATAGGAAGTTCAAGAAGTTCATTTTCAGATACTTTACTGTCAGGTGTAGGTGAAGTGAAACATTTATTTTGTCTGGCTTTAATGGACGGTGGGCACTGTGGCTCCAGCTTGTTTTCCTCTGAGATAAATTGTACAGGAGATGAGGCCAGGCAGACGCCACTGTCTACGGAAAAAGAAGAGATTCATTACTCCCCTGACTTGCCTTGCCTATTGGGCCTCATTATTTCCTCATCTCCATCACTATGAGGAAGAGTGGAGATGGCTGGCATTGGCGCTGTCTATCCATCAACCTCCCTTTGCACCCGCCAACCTTTGCAGATGGTCCAATCAAAAAATGAGCGGCACCTGTTACTGAAGAAGATAGGCGCTAAGCCGCTAGAGAATAAGAGCCATGAGGAGGCACAGGGCAGCAGCTGAACAGTGAGGGTATGGTGTGTTTACACTTCGACACCGGTTTCTTCACTGCCTAATTGACAGACCGGATTTAGACTATCTAATTTTCTGCTGTTGTTGATTTAAGCTCCTTTATCTATGTCTCTATGAATATAATAACAATTAAAAAAAAAAATCTATCCAATGTTCTCACATACTAATTTGAACATCAACATGGTAACTTCCTTCACTCAAAAATCAGTGGAAAGAAGAAATTAGATTAGATTAGTTTGGAAGAATGGAAGTGTGTTAGTAAGTTTCCTGGAGTTAGTTGTATGTTTTTCTATTTCTAGCATATTAAAAACAAGTTGCACTAAAGACTCTTCACACTGTCAGCAAAACAAACATCTAAGGTGACCGAACTGCGAATCATTTTTCATTGCTTTCACACAAAATGCATTCAGTGGCCAAATTTGTGAAAAACCCATGAACTCTTTTGTCATTCACACTCTAACACTTATAAAAATTTTTAAAAATGCTAACACACTGCTTTTAAAACTGATGAAAACACAATCAAATCCGAATGATCTGATCAAATGATTAGATCAAATTTTGAGAAGTTGGCCAGAAACCAGATAGAAGTAAATACTGTCGAAGCAGAATATTTACAGTAATACAAAATAATAATCAATCCCAACACAGCTGATTGTCCATGTGTTCTGTTTTCAGTCTTGTTTACATATTTTAGTAAAAGTTGTCCGCTTCAGAAAGATTTTGCTTGGAAACATGGATCACGGAAGACCAGTTGAAGATATATATAACACATTACTATAAAGAAATAGAACAAATAAAGGATAATAGAGCTAATTTCTGCTTTTCTGATTTGTTCTTGGTTTTTACGTTTTAGTTGCCAGTGATATGGCCAGATGAGCTTATTTTCAGACATGGATGAAATGTTTTGTTGGGTTGAGTGAGATTTGGAGACGAGATGAATTTTGTCCAAGGTTCATGTCAGTAATGCTAACTGTTTCAAGGGTTTTTCAAAACGTGAAATCGTGGCTTCAACATTGAAAGACGCTTGCTAGCAATTGAAAAGAAATAAAAAACTGTAACGATGTTTTACAACACATATGTACCTGTCAGTCATTCTAGATTGTGAGCAGTGCTGTTTTGTTGGGGGCAAAAAGAAGACTGCCGCTTTAACATGTTTTTGAGTGATAACTTCTAGCAGCTTAGCAACTTCTAGCAGTTCTAATGTTCAAAATGTTTCTACACAAAGTGCATAATTGAGCAGGCTTAATATCAATGCATCATGTATCTAGTCTTTTTTCTCTCTGATATCGGATCACTTACTGAAGAGCTTATAGCTTCCTTCTGCTTTTGCTAATTTATTTATGGCCAGTGGCAAGTACAAGACTCATGATTCTAGATGTTTGGGAAGTTGTCATTAATTTTTAGTAATTTTCTGTAATTTGGTCCATTTTCCATCTTTCATAGACTTTTCTTCCCCAAATAACCAATATCAAAGTCAATAAAGGATAAGCACCAGTTCTGTGTTTGCTGATGTACAATTATGTGTCATTTGAAATCCAATTAGAATTTGAAGTCCAATTACAATCCTGTCCTACTAAATGTTATTAAAGTGTCATTTGTCTTTCATACAATGTCAAGATAATTAAAAAAGGGGCTTGCTTTAATTTAGCTACATTGAAAAAACAAAGTAATTGTTTTGTGAAGTGTCTACCATAGATCGAGATCGAGATAAAAAAAAGTGAATTGCTTTAATTTAGCTATAGAAAATGACATTATTGTGTCATGTGTAGAGATGAACAGGGTTAATATGGGGTTTTGTTAGAACTGAGTCATGTCTTTCATATAATGTTAAATTGGGGATTACTTATCTAGTGTTACTTATAATGTATCTCTTGGCTAGAATACATATTACTCAAGTAGGCAGAAGGTACAGTGCTGTGCAGCAGTGGATGGTACCATGACAATGATGCCTCAAGCACAAATTGTCATAATGTGTCATAATGTTTCTAGGACATTATCTTAGAATGAATTCTATGATAATATATAATCATTGTTATCACAATAAAATATCTGTCTTAAATCATATTCTAACCAGAACACACTTGTTATATTAGCATAAATGATAGTGGTGACATTACGGCGTTACTGGGCATCAGCTTATGACAGCGTATGACATCAGGTATGACAGGTGCACTGTTTTCATAGGACTTTCTGCAAAAACAGCTGATGAAACAACAGGCCAACGTTAGGGCTGCAACAAACAATTATTTCACCGGCTAATCAGTAGGTTTTGAACAATTGTTCAGGTTTTGCAACTAGTTTGCAACATCGAACTATACATATTCTAACTAATAAATAAAAAACGCAATCACTTCAGCTTTTGAAATAGTTGCTTTAATGAACTTTGAGACAGGTCATAGTCTAAGTATTATGATTGTGTCCAACTCAAATCACACACAAATGTTCGCTAAGCATTGTTTAATTTTTTTTTTTGTTCCCTTTCAGTAGAATAAAATAAACAAAAGTAAATTAATCAGCTGCCTTACAGACAAAAAAAATAGTTCTGACTTATATCTGTGCCACATGACAGCATTCTGTTTTGTGAAACTTTTCCACACCTTGCTAATTCAGATTCGTTTACACCTCATCATAATTCACGCTGTTTTCTTCTACTGCAATATCATTCGGGAGGGCCGTTACACTCTAGCGCTACAGCGCCGTAGCGGTCAAATCGCGATATTGCAGGCTCTTACATTAGGACACATGAGATTAAACTCTACAGCAAAAATATTTGTCTTCCATTTTATATTGTGGATGTTGGCGACTGATCGGTTTCAGCCCTAGCTAACATCATGTTTTTTATTGACTAACCATTATAAAGTTTACAAGTCTGCTGGTCAAAAATGACCTTGATGAAAACATTTATCGATACAGGCGATGTTTTTTGTCTATCATTGTTTTTTTAATGTTTATAGGTCAACTGCAACTGTTAGGCAATGATTAGGATCATTCTATAATTCTTCCATCCGTCTGAAAAATGTTCTAAATAATCTAGTGTCCTAAATGGTAATGAGAACTCCTGCAACAATTTAGTAGAAAACGTTTTGTGGTGAAGTTAAACATCAGGGTATACAGTGATACTACCTCACTGAAGTGGATCCTTTGTGTATTACAGCACAGACCAAACTGTTCTAATGTGTCTATAGCAGTAATTACAATGATCAATTGAATTCAAATGAATGAATTCCCTGCAATAATTTTGTAACAGTTTATAAATACATTTAATGTGAAACATCTGTGAGACAAGTTAGTTCTTCATTACGGCACCTAAAACACACAAAAGATCTCCAGCCTGTATTGTATTTTCTCTCTTGAAGCTGATGACAACTAAAACACAGCTTGTCACATGACTGAGAAACCTGAACACGTAGTCTTCTGTCATGAACACTTTCCCCTGTTGGGAAAATGAAAGTGTTACAAAAGCACTGACACCCTTTCATAAATATTACACCAGGACGTACGTACTTAAAAATATTCGATTATTGTTTATGTTACAGCAGTAGCTACCCCCTGAGCCATGAAGTTAAAGGAA
The DNA here is from genome assembly GCA_028566695.1 of Bagroides melapterus. NCBI lineage: Eukaryota > Metazoa > Chordata > Actinopteri > Siluriformes > Bagridae > Bagroides > Bagroides melapterus. The sequence goes on from JAOTRN010000008.1 coordinate 17,365,061, forward strand.
ATATACAAAATAATGCACACCTACGGATCAGTCAGATTTGAGAATTGAATCATGCTGTGGTATAACTTGTGGTGTAACTTTATACCAACAGAATTGTACAGTCTGTAAATATTCCCCAGACTTAACTGTGGATTGTATGAGGCAGTATTTAAGCTCCTGAGCTAATGATGTTAATAGATGATCTAATGTATGACATATTCTGTAGAAAGCAGGCGCTGTATGCATACTGTATGTGGTAAACAAATCAAAATAAAATTTCACATAGTTTTTAAACAAATTTTCAGTATGTTAGAACCTTAAATAAAGTAGCTGCATAAATAAACAGTGATTTTACCTTTGTTGTTTTTCTATTCGGATGATTTAATTTCAGAAAAAAATATAGAAAACAACCCACAATGCTTTATCCCAGTGGCTAATGTAACCAGTTCACCTGTATAACATTAGCAACAGCCCTCAGTTTTCATTAAATTCAATGAATTGTGTAGGAAATGTAACTCACACCCACCTTGTTGCTCTTTTCTGCCAAGGATTTTGAATTATCAGTTAATCCAGGCTTAAGGAGCCCCACTGTAAGACAAATGTTAATTCTGTCCATGAGAGAAGAGGAACGCTTTTGAAGTTTTCATTACAAGAGCCATTTTTATTATAGTTTAGAAGTGACTAGATGGTAGAAAAGCTCGTACTCTAGGGCTGGGTTTGACCTTCATCTGAACATCTGCAGGTGAGTAATCTGCATTTCTTAACTTAACATATTTAAAGTAAATAAGTAGAGTAATGAAAACCTCTGACGGAAGTAACGATCGCTTCAAATAACGTGTAACATTCAAGAAGAGGCGTGTGTAATCTACACGTGATGTGTGGTGAAATAAGTGGATGAGGAGAAGAAAAAAAATGGCACAGTCATGGACTGTGTGTGTGTGTGTGTGTGTGTGTGTGTGTGTGAATGATTTGAAGACCTTTTGACTACATTGCAAGGAGGCATGAGGATTTCCTGTGTGGATTAAAGGATTTGACTGACTTCTTCTATGCGCATGTCATGAAAGGACAGATCTTTTAAAACAAAAATAAACCCCATTATTGACCACATTATGACTGAGCCAGGTCGGAAATTTGAAGTAAACACTTATTTCAGTGGAAAAAAAAAGACCAAGTAAAACAGTAATAATATATTGCTTTAAGATTTCATCAGAAAAATAGATGAGATAAGTTCTGTCCACTTTCTGTAGAATATGCCTTACGCTATTTGGATTTGAAATAGTGTGATGTTTTTTTTTTTTTTACGAGGTCACCTAATATGAAGGCACTTTCCCTTAAATTACATTGGCAAACATTTTCTGCGAATTTCTTCTGTTTTTTTTTGACAGGTGTGTGATGGACCCATGGCACCCTGCACACTTCTGGGAAGTCTTTTTGGAGTGTAGTTGTGGGGATTTGTATTCATTCGGCTAAAAGAGCTGTAGTGAAATCGGGCAATGATGTTGATTGAGTGGATCTGTTGAATGGTGCAGTTAGTGTTCCAGTTCATTCTAAAGGTGTTCGGTGGTGAGTAAGATCGGGAAACTCGAGTTCTTCCACTCTAACCTTGATGAACCATGTCTTCATGGAGCTCGCTTGGTGCACAGCAGCAAGGTCATGCTGGAAAAGAGTTCCACTGAAGGTTACAGCACATAAAGGCATTAAAGCGAACTTTGGGGCACAACTTTGGGGAAGATGCACGTTACGGACAAGTGTTCGAATACTTTTGGCCCATAACGTACACACTGCTGAACAAATGCACAGATAAGTAGCTGTAATTTTGTTTATAACTGAATGATGAACAGAATTGCTCTGCAGTCATTATAGACCACAGTTCATGTAGTGAAGTCACTTTGATTTCTTCATAATTCAGAATGTAGTTACTGCCGTCGTCCTCAGACGAGTATTCGCAATATCCAAAAAAAAAAAAAAAAAAGGCTGAAAGCTTTCTTGGCTGCTGGCTTGAAGAAATTAGTGCAGTTATGTAAACATCGTGTGAACATGTTTAAATATGGATTACAAATCTACTTGGAAATTAGGGCTGCACCATTAACTGTATGTTTATCGTTATAGTGATGTGGGCTGCAGCAGTAAATGTGTTCTAAAGAGCTGTGATACCACAAAAGCACAGGTCAAAGCTTATTACTCACAGCAGAGTGGCTTGCAATGTGTGTGTGTGTGTGTGTGTGTGTGTGTCTGGCTTGCTCATTAGGGAATTAAAAAAAATAAAAAAATGTGATTATTTCTGTAAAGCTCTACGTATAAAGCTGAATCGGATGTATCGCATACAACGCAGTACATTTTTGTTTACGATCTTCAGCCCAGTTTGTTTGTGGTAGCTAGCTGTCTAGTTAGAAGTAGACTTACAAGGTAGGTCTAACTAACCACAGTTTAGTAGCATTTACTCACGTTTTTAGTAAATAAGCTGTCATTTGGAGTCTTTTTTTTTTTTTAAACCAAAAAAGCAAAACACAAAAACATGTATCTTATCTAGTGATAAAGTGAATTAGAGCAAGCATCATTTCTTCTTTGGTTTTTTGGTTAAATAGTAAAGGTTACTTCAGTGCAATGATTCATTCAGCAGCTACTGTGCCTTGACCTGAAGGTTATATAAAGACAGAGTGCAGCGTCTGCAAGTTTCAGAGTCTAAGGTCAGATCGCTTTCATAGTATTATGTATAAAAGAAGACATCATAAACACACGGTGAAAAGCTGCGTTGTCTATCATCAGATCGACTCGGATCAACTTATCAGCAGCCATTATCATCATCATCATCATCATCATCATCTCTGCTATCACGATCACTCAAAGGTTCAGCTTTTCTCTCTTCACTTTATCACTATTTATCAATGTCTCCGAGTCCTATTCCTGTGAGAGATGAACTCATGCACAGGTAATTAAAGCAGAAGAGGAAGATTTCTAAAGCATTTCTCAATCATCAAAGAGCAAGCTTCAATTCCACATCTTGGCAAATGAAAAATGGAACAAAACGTTTGCATTCCATAATGTCTAGAATTAAGGGCAGCGGTTTCGTTTTTTTTTTTTTTTTTTTTTTTTGGACGGTCTTTTGACAAGAGTGTTGAAATAATATCGCAGACATCAAGGTGTTATGTTCTATGCCGAGGTGACCGTCGATATTGATACGCTGTCTCTGTTCTTGCGTTTTGCCGGATTCATAATTACAAAGGGAATTATAGAATTTCAGCCTGCCGAGTTCCCGTATAAAACTTTCTATTTCCGTGATGATAAGTCTCTTTGCAGTGGCAGCTTTAATTTGCAAACTGATAGGTGTGCGGTATCTGAACGTTAGAAAAGTCGCTCTTGCTCGACGAAACCTTGCTGCGAACAGACACTTAATCTTGCCTTTGCCCGAATCACAATTTCAGCAGCCAGTCTTAATATGTGAAATCATCCATCTAGCCCTGAGAGAAAGTCATGTTTGCAGCTTGGCTCCTCGCTTGGAACACAGACGATGCTGCGGGGTTGTTTTTACATCGTCGAGCTGAGGGGCTGATGACATAGTTTTGCCCATCAGAGCTCTGTGCCTGGTAATAGCCTTTTCCTCTAACCTCCATATCTCAATGTAAATAGCTCCTGGGGAATTAGACCGTGCTGCCTTTTGCAGGTCTATGATCGTAGCAAACAGTCTTATCTGCTGCCTCATTAACTGTACATCTGGAAATTGACAATTTGTACATTCCCACGTTTCAGAGTTGGAGACAAATTGCTCATCTTTGGCCTAATGGGGTTATTTTTACATGGAAAGTTGCAATGCAGATGTCACGCAGGTCGCTGGTGTCTCATGTAATCAAGCTGGGACAGTGATTAGTGCCACCCAGTCAGGGTGAATTTAATTCCAGTCCTGTGACACCTAGCAGTGACAGCTTGATGGGGGTTATCTCCATAATGACTGTTGTAGATTCACTGGGAGAGAATACTGCATTTGATTAAGACCCCAGCCTGCTCTGTGTGCTGCATTGGATTATATGAAGATTATATATAGTGGGGGAAAAATACCGTCTATCTTACAGTGCGGTAATGAATAATTATTTTTTTTTCACTGTTGTGAAGGAGGAAGAACAAAAATCACCTTCACTATTTTTCCTTTTTATTTATAAGATGCACTTATTAATAGCCATCCATAGCTAGAAAGCAAAGAACATATAATTGTCGTGCTCTGTGGGTGGGAGGAAGAGCCGTTCCTCTGTGTCCTGTTGATCAGAGTGACACTATCCAACTGTGCAGTCGTGCATATTTAAAAAAAAAAAAAAAAAAAAGAAAACGGCAGTAAGTGCTCTCCTCTAAGCGTGTTCGACCGCCCTGTGATGTTGAAGTAATGGTGTGCCTGGCTTCAAGTGTCTCAGCAGGATCATGTGTTAGCCTCCACCCTCACAGTTTGGCTGTTGTGCAACAGGGGAGAACTAGCCAGTGGGCAGAAATTAAATATGGCAAATTAAATTTGCTCTACCATGCAATTCATAATCAACCTTTCAAAGTAGCATTCAGTAATGATAATGAATCTGTTATTAATAATGAAAAAACAGATAATTAAACAACACTATATTATTAAAATGTCAGCAAGTTGATCTAAAGTTATTAAGTCTTTATTTAGTCACGTATACGCTACAGCACAGAGAATACACCAGCTTAGGAAGTTGGGGTCAGAGCACGGCGTCAGCCATGATACGGAGCAGAGAGGGTTAAGGGCCTTGCTCAAGGGCCCAACAGTGGCAGCTTCGCCGTGCTAGAGCAGGAACCCCAAATGTTCTGAGTAAAAATCCAGAGCTGTAACTGTTTAAGCCTTCACTGCCACGGGTCTCACCGCTTCAGAGTCCCTGCTTTGGTCCTGAGCTGTCCGTGTGTCCCTGTGCTCTCATGAGTTTCTGTTTTTCTTTCAACTCCCAAAAATGACAGCAAGTGACAATTGGTAGTCTCCATATCCACCATGACCCAGGCAAAAAACGAACGAACGAACGAACGAATGAGTAAAACCATCACTAATGGACAGTATATTAAAAAAAGTCTGAGACCTGGACGTCTAAATTTGTGACCTTTCAGGGGTTGGCTCAAGCCTGTGGTCTGCTGTAACCTTTTTAGACATTTCTGCTAACCTGTGAGGAATAAAAAAATCAGTTCTTTTGTCTTGACTAGGTGCAGACAAAGAAGATTGAATTACAGCTGTGCTAGTAGAATAGAGAGTTAGCTTTATGATTAGAGAAAATTGACTTATAATACCATCAGAGAGTGTAAAGTAACGGTAGAATATTGAACTAGAATTAGAAATGAATTATAAATTATACATAGAATTCGTT
>JAOTRN010000008.1:17769243-17779468 GCA_028566695.1 Bagroides melapterus
GATTCGATTTCGCTTAATCGCACAGCCCTACTACGGAGTCATAATACACTGTTAAAACCATGTACCATAGCAAAACAACCGGGAAATAATTTGCATTCTTTAACCTCTGTCCTACTCAGTGTTAGTCAATGTTAGATGGCAGAGTGATTAAGGTCAGTAGATCTTCATCTGCCCTAGCTGGAGCTAAGCCAGCCTGACTTCATTCTCTAAAGCTGAAAACTTAGATGACTCTGGTGCTGCTGTGTGTGTTTGCTGAATGAAGCTGGGCCATTATTTGCCATTTTTAAGAAATCTTTTGTTCAAGCCCTTCAACAATGTTTTTGTGGAAAAAAAAAGAATACAACGCTACTTGTTCACAATAGTGATATTGTTCATAACATTTAGATTTGTATTGCTGCTCAGTACTCTAACTAATAGATTACAAACAAATAAGCAAAGAATCCTTAACCACATCATTAGTATTTATTTAATCAGGTGTGGCTCCAATGAAGAGGTTTGCCATCGTTCCACCACTCCAATAACAGGTTTTTATAGATCCTTTCTCTGGACTGACTAATCCCGATATAGTGTCATATTGTGCTCTGTACTTTTGTTGTGAGCCATATTTTGTAATGGGACATTAAGACGGCATGTATTTGAAACGTACACGTGTTAGTGTTTGAATGAAATAAAAACAGTGAGATTACCTCACAGGGCCAATTCTTGCACCGTGTTGAACACCACGATCCTTGAATAGCATGGGATGAGTTTATACTTGACAGGCGATAGAATCAAAACGATTCGTGGTAGAAGTTTCGGTACATGCTGTCTTCCTTCTAGCACTTGCTGAGTTGATAAGTAACTAGAATATGTTTTGCTAAAATGATCACAGGCACAAGGAAAACAAACATACTGCACCGACAGAATACGCATACACTCGCAACGCGGCTGAGTAAATATACTAAAGCCGGAGAATGAAATGAAGAGTCAGTGATGGCAGTTCCTGTGCTACAAAAAAAAAGGGGGTTTCACGTTTCTCTTACTGTATATTTGATATCCTTCATGGATTATTGGGGAAAAGGAGGAATTGATATATTTAGTGGGCTTTTAGATGGAACTTTACTGTTCTATTAGTAAGAGGAAAGGATACCAATCATCAGTTATACAATATAATCCTGATATTTGTACTTGCATCATATTGTGCTTACTTTAAGCCGGGCTCACACTGTGCGATTCTTCATAATCCTTCACGATTGTTGCTTGTCAGACTGTTCGAACATGATCCCATGTCACAATGTAGGATCTCAGTTGTCAACTTTACGACAGTCAAATCGTGCCAAAATCGGACACACATACACACACCAAGAAGACTTGTCCGGAGTTTTATGTCATCAATCCGTGACAAGTTCAGACCTGCATTCTCTCGCTAAAATGGCAGGAAGCAGCAAACGAAAACAATCTGTTGTGTTAATTTTGTTTTTCTTCCGACTGTACTGTCCACTGTCCATAATTCCATACTAATCCTACAAAACATCCACCCACTGGTTGGTGAGATATCGAGCTAACAAGAATCTCAGATGGACAACCAGAAAACATAATAAATGCCTCTAACACCTACATCAACAACGATAAAAATGACTCTTTCAACATTAAGCTTAGGTGCTTGGCTCAGCTTCTGTTACATAAAAAAAAAGTTTCCTTCTCCCGAGGTAATGTTCTAGTCTTCCTGACTCTGAGAGTAACAAGGTGAAATTCAATGGTTCTAATTCAGAATCAGAGAAGTGTTTCTTGTTTCCACTTGATTTCAGCAGAAGCCCAGAGCATGAGGATTAATCAGCTTTGTTTATATTCAGGTGTGGATTAAATAGAGAAATAAAATAAATTGAAAATCCTAGAGTCTAAAAGGATATGTTGGATAACGTACCGTTCCTTTATCCTGCAAGCACATCATTAAAGTGCAGACGTCCCCGGTGGCCTGATGGTTGACGATGACCATGGCTTCATCTTCGGATATCGGCCTCACGTCGTCGCCCCACTCCGTCACTGACGGATGAGAGGAAGAGATCAGACAAACGAATACTCGGTGGATTCAAACCCACAGCATGAAAAATTTTTACATAAAGATAAACTGCATGAAAATAGAACTGTAGTACTCTCCACTTCAGTACAAGTCGGATTTCACCATTTACGATGCAGCATATTAATAAATCCATCAATAAAACAGGCTGAGGTTCGACAGCTATATCAGCATCTGGGAAAATCACAGGGGTAATGCCTCATTTAAGCTGACAAGAAAACAACAACAATCCCTGAAATGATGTAACGACCAGTGGGCCATAATTAATAACATCGCATTGATTCATATAAGATTTCATGTTGATGTGTAATTCATTTGAATCTCTCTAAAGCACGTCATTTTTGTATGTCGCAAACATTATCGCAAAACGCGCTGAAGATCCCACAGGTTTCGGCATGATTTCTTTATGCTATGGTAGAAACTGGATGCTCTAATCTGTGACGTTCCCTCGTGACTCAAGCATTTACGAGCATGGTGAAATATGATCCACGGCGGACTCGTGTCGACTTGTACAGATGTTGGAGATCGATGTTCGTCTGTCAGACAGCATGGAACTTCAGTGACGTGCATCAGGCTGCCATGTTCACTATGGGAAGTGGATAAGTGGGTTAGAACGTATCCATCAGCTCTGATTTATACAGTCTGGATCGGTTTAGAGTGCCTGGTTTAGGCAATACTGCATTGTTAAAGCCCGTGTCAAACTTCTTTTGTTGATTAGTTACATAAAGGGCTGTTACGATACACACAATTCTAATTCAATATCATTCAATTTAAATACAATATGATTCATTCTAATACGATATGATACAACGGTGCCATGACACGATGAATTGTTTAACACAGTGAGAATAAGCAAAGCCTGAGTATGTAGCTAAGCTTACAATTATAAAGTTCATTTATAAGTACAGTACTCGTACAATAAATGACAGTGTTGGTGAGATCCATTTAAACTTGTAGAAGCATATAATAAAAACAAACACAGTAAATTAGAGTAGATTGACAAGAAATTCTAATTAAAACAGCACAGTTATCCCTGAGTGCATGCAAATCCATCTGTTTCTACCTCGATCTATTTCTACCAACATAGGAAGGTAATCTCTTATGTTTAGCAGTGTATGGTACTTTTATTTAACACACTGAACCACTCCCTGCTCAGTGTCGTAACTTCCCCGGAAGCCAAAGTCCACGTACTAGACTACATACTAGATGATAAAAAATTGTGGGTTTTTAGGAAGTTTAACTGATTATTACACCTCAAGTAATACAAGTGCTATTTAGTCAGACAACTTACTTTAATATACAGCTTGTTTAATGAGTATCAGATGAGCTGAAACACTCGCTGTATTGTACACCCCAGTTATTAAGCATTCATATATTTGATGGTCAACATACCTATAATCTTTGAAAGAATGTTAAATTGCTGTGACAGCAGGACAACAGTATTTGACAATAAAAAAAAGTGGGAACGTTCGTATTAAGATTAAAGGTTAAGAGGATTAATGTTGCAGAAATGTTCCCTACACGTTTAAGCCTAGTGCTGTAAAAAGTAGTCTAGGTTAATTAGCCTCTAGCTGAGGCTGTGCTGGCAGTGTGCGAGTAGGCAGTAAAACCCACTTTGGGTGCAAAGGCACTAACTGTGCAACAATACAACACTAATCAGTGTAGTAGTTTAAACCAGCTTGACTCTGGAAGCGGTGGAACAGCAATCAACACACACAAAACCCCAATCATTGCTTATTTTGTCACTTGCCATGAGTGTTGATCTATACAACCAAAAGGTTATAAAGTATAAATTCACTGAAACCATGCTCAAGGAAATCTTCTCAATCCAGACCTCCATCCATTCAAATCCACATGTTTCCATTTCAACATTTCTAACCACAGAAACTTTTTATTGAAAAAAAAAGAAAAGAAAATTATATAAGCTGGAGAAACAATAAAATAAAAAATTCAAAAATAAAACCTGCTGGCCCACCTGACTGGACCTGTTTATTGTGTACAAGCATTTTACCCACAGCTTAATTACAGTTTACAGCAGTAAATTAAAAATACCTGTATTAATCTGTAATTCTAAAACATTTCTCTGAAATGCATCAAAATAAAATAAACTATTGGTTTAGGACATATACAAAGAGCGCTATAGAGATGCAAATTTTATGTGTAAAGAGAAATAATTAACATATAGCAAGACAACAGGATTATTTATCCGGATTAATCAGAACCGTGCCTCAATACAATTACAGAAAAAAAGATTAAAGACAATATAAGTTCAAATAAAAATAAACAAATTGATCATGATTATGATTACACAATGTTATGTAACATCCAGAGTCTAACTTGCAGTCTCAAGTTCTTAGATTTTGACCCAGTAGGAGATTGTGATTCTTGTGACTGCTGTGCAGGACGTAAAGTGGTTTGTCTCCAGTGTCATGTCTCTGTGACCGATTCAAGTCAAGTTCGACCAAGGCAAGTCTTGACATACGAAATCTGATAATTATTGACTTGTATGGTGCTCAAATGGTGGCGTTTTATCAGAGCCATTCGCTTGAGTCGGGATGCTGCAATGTAACTAATGATATGAAAAAAAGGCCTAATTTGTCAGAAACGTGTCTCATCGATTCACTGTTCCAACACTATTTTCCAGTATTGCATACTGTAATGCAAAAGGCTGCAGGTTTTAAGTGACCTTGTAGCATGTTTAGTAATTATGTATACTGCTATGGCCAAAAAATACAAAAACGTACACAGTTATATAGATATATCATCACACTTGTGGTTTTGGATGGTGTTAGGCATATTATATGTGTTTTGTCATTTTATCCTGGGATTGTTATTATAATTACTACTGTAATTACTAATATTCAGGGTCATATTTATTATTCAGCCATTAAGAACATTCGAAGCTACAGAATCATGGATCTGTGCTATCCCTGGCTATCTGGGCTAATTAGGATAACCTGTGTGACGTCCCTTGACATATGCCAGCGTTTTGTGATTTTCTCTCTCAAGCTCTTTCCTGTGTCGCTGCTGGAAGACTGACAGATACGAAGCTGTGACGGAGGGAATAATATCAGTGTTCCAAATGTATAAAAAGGAGGCAAATGGAGATGTCTGACAGCCTTGTCCCATATGTCTTTTTGTACATTTTTGTACATTCCAACTCACTTGGGACTGAAGACAGCGAACGGTTTTCAGATCATGGTAAAGACGTTGTCAGACTTTAACCATAGTGATGAGAGCTGTTTATAAAGAGATTAATTCGATTACTAGTATTCCTGTTCATTGTATTTTCTATAGAAGTAGTTAAGACTTTCTGATGTCTCTCATGTTTGCATCTCTGAAACACAAGACAAAGTCACTTGATCCTTTTTCCCCCCTAACACAGCCGGTCAGTTCAGAGGTTTTAGTCATCAGAGTCCCTGTACAAAAGGGCAACCTAAAAACAAATCAGCGTGTACTGGCTGCCAGCCATCTTTTCTCTCCTGTGTTGACCTCAAAGAGCTGTCAAAACACTTAGTGTGCAGTTCAGGGTTTGCATATGAAACAAATAAAACAAAATTATGCTTCAGAGTTTCATGCTTACAGGGAAATTAATAAATAAATACGTACATACATATATACCCCACTCATTTAGACAAGTGACAAATTAAAGGAAAATCAAATGATATGAACGTTAGACTGAATCATGGCTCGCAGGTTTTGGGACCGATGGAAGGGGTCACTGAAAAACAATACACCATCACTCAGACCAATCAGTTATCCTATATGTATGCGACATTTCTATTCTAGAGGTCTTTTCCAGGATGAGCCCATCCACCTTCACAGTCCAGTTCAGTGGTGAAGATAAAAAAAAGATGTAAATATCTTGTGGACCTCACATCCACCAATCAGCTCTCAAGCCAATTGAACAGTGGAGTCAGAGTCTGAAGTGATGGGTTTGACAGTGATCTCTACTACCATCATCAAAACAACAACAGGGACAAGGTCTTCTGGATGAACGCTGTTCAGCTCTTTACTAAAGTTCCACAGACTTATATAATCTACGGCCAGGTTAAGACAGAGTTTGTTGTTTTTCCTTTCGTTTGTCACCTGTATGTGTGTGTGTGTGTGTGTGTGTACGTGTGTGTGTGTACGTGTATGTGTATGTGTGTAGAAATGCATCCACATATACAATATTAATATGCTTGAAGACATTCCTATATATACACATTTCTATATTTATCTATACTGCCTCACCCTCAATGACTCCAGAGAGCTGTCAAAGCACTTAGCATGTGGTGCAGTGTGTTAACAGGAGTGTGCCCTTCCCTAAAGGCTTGGCAAACCGAACAGGAGCTCTCAAAATCATCAGCTCATTTCCAGCATGTGACTTTCAGCATAGCCTCATATACTCAAATCTCTGTCTGAATACCGAAAACCAGAGCTGAATATTTCCAGGATAATCTAGACATGTTGAGATGTGATAACATTTTCAAATCATAACAGCTTTTGTCATAAGTTTATATTCCGAATTATTTTTCATTAATTATGACATACTTGATGCAGTTTGTATTTTAATTGAAATGGTTTGTTACTGAGACTAATATTGATTTATTTTTAAAAAATTATAAATGCTAAATGCCAAGCGCTGCTTATTAAACCTGACAATTTTGGAATTCACTCTTATCCCTGATTGAGATGCGTTAGCAACATATGACCTGCCAATTAAGCTCATGTCTATAAACATATAATAACCATAATGACGTCTGCTTATTTTTTATTTGCCCAAAATAACAATTAAGAGAAAAACGACTGTCTTTAAGCTGCGAATCAAACTCTAATTGAAAATTACACCTGCCTAGGTAGTCGATTAATAAATGTTGCATCCAATTCACAATAAACCACAATAAACAAAAAAACAAAACCATATCTCATTTATAAAAGGATTACAATATATTTCTAATTATTGAGACATACTCAATCTTAACCTGTATGCAGCAATTTGTCAACATATCTAATCATGAAAAGTGCAATCATTGCCTCAAGCGATATGATAAAAAAAAAAACCCACCCACAAAGAACTCTGATCTCTTCAGGTATTCATATAGTCTTTATAAAAAAGATGATTTGCACAATCTATAATCCCACTTTTTTCCCCGACTATGATGGCGTTTTTTCTAGATTGATGGTCCTGGCATTCATAATGCACAAGCAGGCTCTCTGCATAAAACCAACAGAGAAAGCAAAATAGAATTCCATTTCCTGCTCATCTTTTTTCAATAGGCATTTTAACTGTTCAATAACCACTCAGTTCCATGCATTTCCCTCAATTTACATTTCTGAAGGATTACAGAGAGGCATAAAAACTTCAGACTTGTACCTTCCTATTCTAAAGTGAAGGTATCAATTAATGGTCAATCAACCAAAATGCAATACTTTAACGTGTAGCTAACAGATAAAAGATGTCCATTTCCCTTAAAAGAAAAGTCCATCTACCACCAAAAGTAAAGCCTATTTAACAAAAAGTTTCAAACCATCCTCACTTTTAAAAATCTATGTACCATAAAGGATCATTTCCCCCAAGTATCCACCTACACCAAAAGAAGTCAATATCTTTTCCCACAAAGCAAACGTCTCTCACCCAGAAGAAAAATTCAATCTCTCACAAATCCGTTTAAGCCAAAGATAAGTCTGTCTCACAAATGTCCATAGCACCCAAACAATTAGTCCATCAAACCTAAAAGAAAAACCTTTCATGTTACATCAAGGAAAGTCCATTTTCCCTAAAATAAAAGTCCACCCACACCAGAGGAAAATATTTCCCAGAAGAAAAGTCAACCTCTTATCACTATAGACCGACAGGTAGCTAGAGAATACTTTACTAATCCCCTAGGGGAAATCTGGTGTCACAATAGCCATAACCCAGAGGAACAAGGAGGACTAAGGCTTAATCAGTGACCACCTTAAATTCCCCTCTCTCTTCTTCCTCCAAAAGTCCATCACCAACTCCTTGGTCTTGGTCTAGTTGAGTAGATGTTTGTTGACATGCCATTTTTATAAATCTGCCCACCACCATCCTGAACCATACCACCACAGAGTCATGAGAGAACATCTGCAAGTGGTATGAGTCAATGTTGAATAGGAGGTTCAAGGTTCAGAGTGCAAAAAAGTGCTACTTACCACCTGTTCGGACATGCTGCTACCCAGTCTAAAAATCTGGGGCCTGTCAGACAGGAAGTCCGTGATCCAGGATATTGAGAGTCTGTTCAAATACATTGACAGCATTACCTTAAAAGAAGAGGCTGTGTGGTACCAGAATGTGTTTCAGGAATCAAAGAACATACTTCTCAAAATAATTTCAGCTCAACGGAGGACTGACTGTGCTCGTTGAAGTGGGTAGGTTATGGCATCGTCCGTTCCCAGCTGTACATGGTACACCAGAGTCTGTAGCACCACCATTACACAGGATGTAAGGTCAACTTGAAGGGAGTTATTTAGGGCAGAGTGTGCTGCTTTTTAGAGACAGGTAAGGTTTCCTGACAGGGAGAGTGGCAGTTTGCTCTGTGAAGGCAGCACCGGTTGAGCAGGGAAGGTGTAGACTAGATTGCTGGCTCTCACATGAAGGGGCTGAGAAGAGAAGGGGGTGGGTAGGTTGCGGTAGATGGCTTATGGGGGGAAGGAACTGCTGCTGGTCCTGAGCTGAATCTATTGAAAAACAAATTCAGCACCACGGTTCTCTCAGACTGTTGTTGTCCCATCTTGAAACCAGTAATCTGCCTCATACAAGTCCATACACCTCCTGTGGATCGTGAAGCTTTACTGTTAGCTCTACTGTCTGGATGATACTCATTCAACCATGTCTTCATAAATCACTGACAGATTGAGAAATCAGTGCACCAAACTGATCCACTTTCTTCACCATTGACCTAACGATACCCATGATAATCCGTGGGACTTATTGTTTGATTTTCCTCCTCTTTGCCCTTAACCTGATCTGAGCTCTGCACCCCAGTACTGTCTCCTCAACTCTGCTTGAAATAGCAGGGCACTCAGGGCAGTAATGCAAGCTTACATAACGCAATGAGTTGCTTGGGGGTGTAAACAAAGGACCTTGAACACAAAGCCAACACCATAAAATAGCTAAACAAAGTGCAAACAAGTGAAAAACTTCAGAACATCTGAAAAAAATGATAACAGAAATAGTGGAAATTACACAAGCAGGAAAAGAAGAAAATAGAAATAGAATAGAAATACACAAAAACAAGTACAGCTTGACAAAAGCTGTTGTAACAGTACCTAGTAATTCATCAACAGGAACAAAGAAGTTCATTTTGTCTCTCATTCAAAAGTCAATCTACTACAAAAGTCACCTAAATCCTATCCCATAGATCTTCCTAATAGAAATTTCTACCTCAACCCAAAACACCTAAAAGAACAGCCCATCACAACAAAAGCATGTCATATCACCCAAATATCTATCTTAAAATGCAGACAGTACTTCATTTGTGTCACTGTACAATTTGACACATACTCACAGTGCTTTTACACAGCGATCTGTTCTATATATTCTAGTTTTATCTGTATGTTAAAATGGCATTTATACAAATACAAAATCTTTGTAGACATCTAGCTCTGGCATGTATGACATCATTCTGTTTCGGTGCAGCGACTTGGTAAAAGATCATAATCCATTAACAGCGGATTATGGATAAGCAAATCGTTAATCAAATAGTCTTTCCTTGTTTTTCGTCACAGATGAAACCTGAACTTTGCTCCCAGTTCACCACGACCCAGCATCAGGTGGTCACGACATGACACTTGTAGCAAGTTTCATTCTAACAATTTCATGCCAATATTTTATTTCTGTCTTTTCCATAAGTTAGTGGCCAGAGTTCTTAGTCGGATCAATCATCTATAAAGTTTGACTATGCTTGTCAACACATTTAGATGAGTATAGTGTCTGCATGTCTGGCTGAAGAAACCCATTCAAACTACAACAGAAAAAAATTGCAATACTGCTAGTTTAGCTAACTTTAGTTGCTCAAGAACTATAATACCATCTAAAGCCTTGCTTACACTGTGCGATTTTGGCCACGATTTGGTCGTCTGAGAAAAATTTTAAAATCCTAAAAGATTCCTATAATCCTAGGCAAAAATCTGTAGTCTTTGATCTCTGGTGTGACGTGTTCA
>JAOTRN010000008.1:17888055-17900151 GCA_028566695.1 Bagroides melapterus
GAGAGAGAGAGAGAGAGAGAAAGAAAGAAAGAGGACTTTTGTGACTTTATACTTGAAGATCTATCTCATGTGTCCTCATTACTGTGCCATCTCAAGTGCATACTTTTTAGCCCTGTTTCAGTCTGCTATATTCTTACCAACTCCCCCTTTTCAGTCTGACTCACAATTATGTGCTGATTTATTTTTGACTTTAGCAGAACATGATGGTGGTAAGAAGAGCCTGTTCTCCAAGTTGAAAAGAAGAGACACGCACACAGGCACATCCACAAGGCCAGGACACAAGACAAGCCAGCAGCTGTTTGGCCAGCCTCTCCATGGAGACGCTAAAATCCCCAAACCCATTGCTGTAAGTCTCTCTTCTTCTTCTTCTTTGTAATAATTATGCTGGATAGACAGGCACATTACTGTTACTCTTAATACTTAATGTTCTTCTTCACCTTAGTGTTATTAGTCATTAATTTCTGTATTCCACTCATTTTATATATAGGTTGTGTAAGGACTAAACCAGGGGATGCTGATAAAACAAAACAAAACAAACAAACAAAAAAAACTCTTGTGTTCCCACCCCAGAATTATCCTATATATATAAAGTATATCCAAAAGAAACAAGCACATTTTTAATTTATTAACAAACAACACTTAACAGTTATACTTACAGTTGACAAACAAGTTGGTAAAACAGTTTCCTATAGATACGACATTATAAACGTCTGCAGAAAACTCTGATGTCATAACTAAGCTGCTTTTCCCACATATGTTCACAAGTTTAGCTAAGAGCATAAAGAGTTAGTGTTCAGTCAGATAGACTGCCAGTGAAGTTTTCAGCTCTAGCAAATCTCATGTTAACATCTCTACCTTAGTTTATAAATCTCAAAGAAATCAGACACAAACAGCTTCCATGTGACATGGAACAGAATGGGTGTTTTTTTTCTTCATGGGGATTTATTTTACTTGTATAGGAATATGGATAACAAATTTGAGAAATCACAATACCAAACTAAAAGTAAATATGATTCTCTTACCTTACCTCTGTGTTACATCATCTTCTGTGTTCTTTCAGGAGCTGCTTGTGCTGTTGTGGAGAAAAGGTCCTGATACTGAGGGAGTTTTCCGGATAGCTTGTAACAGCAAGAACCTCAATGCTGTCCGTGATCAGCTCAACTCGGGGGTTACGGTGGATTTAGAAGCACTGCCTGTGACTCTGCTGGTTGGATTACTAAAGGTAAACATATCCCTATTGCAGCATCCAGCCATTCATACTACCCTTTCCATTTTAACCATATGCACTGTTATGATCATCAATATCTCAGTTTATACTGGAGCAAAGTATCAATTCTCCAGGATCTTTCATTAGTTGTGTGAAATGACTAATTGTTTTTATTGTGTTCTGATGCGATCCTTGAAGCTTGGTATTCGTTGACATGGAAGCATAGACTAATTTCCGATACAATGACAAAAGTAGCAAAATATCCACCATATAAGTGGGAAACTATGAATAATACTGATGTCACTCTATTGGCAGATGTTCCTGAGAGAGCTTCCAGGAAGTCTGCTGGTGACCAAGCACTACGCTGAGTGGACAGGAGCACTGGAGAAAAAGAACAACGAGGAGATATATCCTGAATTGAGAAGGTAAGCATAGTGTAGTAAGAAAGTGAAAGACAGCAAAGCTTTGGGACAGCTAGGTGCTTTTTTTTTTTCAAGAAAGCACCTAACTTCACTGGCTGAAAACAAATGAGGAATAGAAAGTGGGGCTTTCAGTGGACTTTTCTTTTTTAAATAGGGAACAAAAAAATGTCAAAATGTCAACTTGTTAAATTGGCGGGACACTGCTTCTGCTTTTGGAGTAGAATAAGACAGAGCCTGGTTTAAAAAAAAAAAAAAAGAGCACCAGCTGATTTATTGTTCTTCCTCTTTTTTTCTGGTCCTGTGCCTGGTCCATTCCCTCTGTGTTTAGGATTGTTTCCAAACTCCCTGAAGCCAACAGTCTCTTGCTGCAGTATCTGCTCTGTTTGCTCTACCACATTATCCAGCGAACAGAGAAAAACAAAATGGATCCCAAAAACTTGGCTATCTGCATTGCACCTACTCTCTTACAGCCCAGCAGCCAGTCGCTAGATGTGACCACAGTCAATAAGGTTAGACACCTGTCATCTTACTCTTACTCATAAAGCTCTGGAAGATCAAAGTGTGAATTTGTCGATGCATGACAAACCACAAGCATTCTAGTTTTTACAAGGCAAATATTTTTGTTTGCTTAAGTATGTGTGAGTTATATGAGCAAAAACAAACACTGAGGAAAAAATTGAAGAAGAATACAGATGCATAGAATTCACAGCAACAGATGTATCAGATATCAGTATCAGATGTATTAGATCTATATCAGAACTGACTATAAATTACACATGAACTAGCAGAGCGGGACAGTTTTTTGCAGCATTGCAATTAAAATTGTTTAGAAGGAACTAATTACTAATAACAAACTATTTCTAAAAACATCTTATACCTACCTTAAAATAGCTAGATCTGCAGGCATTTAGAGTATCCACTGAGAGAATAAGCTTTTTTTAATGCTGTTAATGCGGGGTTTTGAAAACTTTTATTAGAAACTTTATTATTCACAAAAACCTTATGGGTTTGTAGCTGTGTCTTTTAAATGTTGGACAAAATCGAGAAAAATAACACTTCATCATGCTTACATGATGATTACCTATAGGGAAACTCCCCAAAACTAACCATGTACATCATGCTGTATTTGTGTCCTTGACATCAAAATTGTCATTTTGCATTTTAGGTGACAAACTTAACCCAGTTCCTGATTGAAAATTGTTGTGAAATCTTTGGAGAAAATATCCTGACTTTGCTTGGAGATCCAGAAGAAGAGCTGGGTCAAACCTCAGGTACAGAAATCCAAGCTTATAATACACGTGACTTATTAAATCCTATTCCATGTAGGGACAGATTCTGAGAATTTCCAGGTTTTTCATTCTTAGTCATCTATTGTTTATGTGAGTTTAAAGAACACTTTATGATTTTACTACAGAAATAAGAGACACCAAAATACCTTAAGGTCTTACTTACAGAATTAAAATGCGTGCTCCATTTATGTGTAACCTATACGTATGAGTAATCGTTAAATGACGTATTCTGATTCGACTTGAGATTTACTCAAGAGCACATAAAGCATCCTCTGAGTTATAATGCAACTTGATTTTTCACAGATAACATGTCTTCACACCAACGGGATTCAGCATATGACAGCACTGATGAAAAGAGTGGAGAGGCAACAGGACACACGCATCAAGCATGTCCTCACATCCAACTCCAGTGTTCAGTTAATCATTCACACTCCTCAGATGACATTTTTGAGACTTTAACCAAGCCTTTCGACCGGCGCAGCTCAGAGCCTACCATTTTTTCTTCGGTTGGCGTGAAGGACCTAAAATTTCTGGCACGGAGTCATGATGACTGTTCTTCTGCTAAAGAGTATGAAGAACAGCCGCTGAAGAAGCAAAATTCTGATGACTCGTTTTTACAAGGACAGAGAACAAAATTGCAACCTTTACTGAGAAAAACGACTTGTAGTCTAAACCTTGAAGTACCGGATTTCACCAAAACCTGCTCCTTCTCATCATGTTCTCTGGAAAGCACCAACTCCAACATGTCTGAAAATTCAGTGTTTGTGAACTCTCCTGTGCCCTCACCTTCCAGCCCTCGAAAGACACCACCTGAGAGACAGATGTCTCTTAACATAAAATCCAAAATGGACACGAATTCAAGGCGTCCATTTACATTTAAGCGAACCAAAAGCCTGGGAAGTTTCTCCATTCACAGGACAAGCGGCAAGAAAACAGATTCACAAAAAGAGGGCACTTTTCCATGTGGAACATTGCAGGAGGACTCTCAGAATGAGGCAGAGTTTCCGGATGAGCCTGTGAGGCGCCAACGGCCACTCTCTGCCATAGAGGTCTTTGAGCATGTGGACAAACGTGACCCTGGAAGTCCACCATCCTACCAACAGGCTCTCATTTCCGGAGTCCTTCCGGCACCTCCGGAATACCGTTCCATGACTGTTCATGATGCACGAGAGCTGGGGCAAAGATCTCGGCCCATCTCTATGAATGATTACATCCTGGACCCTTGTCCCGTTAGCCAACTTTTGGACAATTTTAACTTCTCAAACGATGGTTTAGTTGCACCTCAGCAGAGCCCATTTAGGCAAAGAGCCATGTCTGAGTCGATAGGCTGCACCAGGATTGAAAAGCACAATCGTCGGTGCAGTCAGCCTGTGTTTGAGGAGCTCTCATATGCAAAGGAGTCATATGTATAAATTAGCACTTAGCTTTTTGTTGTTTTCACAGTGCACTTGTTCGGCTCAGATATTCCCTGTAAGGCAGTGTCTTTTTTCTGTTCCTAAAAGCTATTTAATATGCTAATGTAAAAACAATATCACCAGTGTGAAGCTATGTTTATGTAAATATATACCAGTATGTAAATAGTATACCAATGGTTTGGCTAAATCAGTTATTTACTTTCGCAAAGGAGCTACAAAGCTAATAATGTAGCAAGTAAGAGACATCTGTCTCACCAAAAATAAGTAGCTGCCTCAAATCACATCTTGGCTTGACATGACTTCAACAAAACTTCACTGTGTAGCTCAACACTGTAATGTTATGATGGCAGCCATCCTTAAAGGCAAGTCTCTTATTTCCTTATCTTAATTAGGCAACATTCTGCCTCCCCTAGATTCTGCCACCCAAAGTTTGAAAGTGAAATGATACCAGAAACCTTTAACAAACCCATCTCTTTAAAAGTATATATATTTATTTATATTTGGGGTAAAAAAAAAAAAAAAAGATTTGAGCATGTGTTTGTAAAAAAAAAGAAACTAGGTCAGCAATGCTATTCTGATTTGTGGCTCAGGTTCAAAATTAAAGAACCAACGTGTCTTGGTTGATTGACTACATTTGCACAAATTTGTGTATATTTTGCTTTAACCATATTATTATAGTCTAAAGACTAAAGAGTTCATTCTTAGTTTTCAGCCTCTGGCATGTACAGGATGACACTTGTAAATTAGTTATATATTTGTTAGTATGTATGTGTATTATATATGTTATTATCTCACTTTTCTTCACTACAATAAACTTCATGTTCTTTGAATTGTATCTTCAGAACATCTCATCCTTTGGTATAATATGACACCTTTGTGCAAACTTCATTATGTACTGTGTAATATTAAAACTTTTAATCAGTATCCTGAAGCTCTGAAACTCATATATGCACTGTTCCACTTCTATAAGTTAATTGCGTAATAGAGACAAAGCCTCGGTGAGAACGTCGTGTTCTGCTCAAGAGCTCTGCACAGAGGAAGTCAGCAATGATCACGTGGGCTGATTTGGTTTTTCTCTGAATTTAGTCTGCTTTTTGAACATGTGCCACCATTTCCTCCTTCTCGGCTAAAGTCACTGCTATTGGTAGAGAGCCGTATAGTGTAAATGTAGCTGTCTTCTTTTGACATCCTTCTGAAAATAGCTTAACTGATAGAGAGCTCATTGATGTTCATAGTTTCGACATGTTGTGACTGCAGTGAGAGTGTGAATTTCAGAGAGCTCACTGTCATTTCCCTGTGAAAGGTCTCATCTGTCAATATATAGACATGTACAAGTAGATACACGGATATGAACTATATAAGAGCAGGGTTTATTAATAGCCCAGGTCTCGTCTATTTAGAAAATGTTACATATCTTGGCCTTGCAGTGAATATACACCTGGACTGACACGTCCATCTTCATAATGCAGTGGTATCTTTTCTACCTGTAAGCTGTTGATTATATAGTAATGCTTCAGTGCCTTCTTTGCCTAAAATAAAAAATATTAATATGTTTGAATGGTGACAGAGTTTAAAAAAACAAAAGGTTCATTGTGAGAAATTACAGGAACAAATGCCCTGTTGTTGGATATGAATCCTGTCATGGACATCAACAACCTAAATAAAGTACAATAAAGAGTTTTAGATAGTGTTCAATGGCCCGTGTGCAGTATACCACGTGTAGCAATGTTACGTAAGGCTGTTGTGTAAGAGCTGAGCATTTTCACAGAATTCACCTTGGAAACAGTGCCAGCCAAAAAAACCTACAGCTGAAACTTTGTGTTCACAATAATGTCAATCACTTATCTCTTTCTTTCATTTGTATTGTATTTTCTTCCTATTTACCTTAATTGAATCTATCCTACTACCTAGGATATATTTTTTTTTTTTTGACTACAAAGACACATGGAATTGTATCCAAGCAAAATTGCCTTTGCCTTGGATGTTTGTGCTAGTGCAATCAACAAAGGCATTACAAACATATATGTTTCACCTTTTCACCAAAAGTCGCCTCCACAGTGTTTCCTGTTATCTCTTTTCCTCTGTCAGTCACACTGACTTTCTCAGGTGTCAAAGCAAAAGACTTTGTGGCTTTTGTAACATTTACATGCAAACTTTGCACTGAATTATCCTTGCATTTTACAATAGTGGTAATTGAAACCCTCTGATATACCCAAAGAAGACCATGATGTGAGACATCACACAATGAAACAAAACATGTAGAGACTTTTCATGTCACGCAACAATAGGCTTGTCACCTTAACAACAAAATCAAAAATAAGGTACTGGGTAGTGAATTGTGAGAAACTCAAGTCTCATCTCTAGATACACATCTTTAACATGAGGGAACTGAATGTTTTCTGTCTCACTTTGGGCATAGCTGTTTTCATTTTTCATCTCATGAACCCCAAACCACTTCCTGAGGGCAGTGCCAAGTATTTGTATTGAAATTGAAACATTGCATACATAGAGATAAACCAACCCATTACCCATTTTTTTTTATCCTTTTTTTATTTCATTACCATTGCAAAATGTCATCCACTATCTCTCCCCTATGACAGACAGCAACCGAGTGGTGAAGGTGAGGGTTACATGCTTCCTGCGAGACATTTGCAGCACTAGCGTGGTGTCATTTTGAAATGCTGCTCATGCAAAAATGTGGTAGCTGAAGACACATGGGGGAAGCTCTAAATACTGCCTTCCATATATAGACAGAGTCATTGGATAGAGTCAAATTAACAGGAGAAAGAAAATCACCTTTCCCAGACAGGAAATGAATTCTGCACCCTTGATGGTTGGCACTAATTATTTGATTAGTGGATCGGGGAAAATCTACATGTCAGAGACATGGATTGGTTTGAATTCTTAGTCACAAAAATGTTTGGTTTTGACATCAAATTCCTGCTGGTCTAGAACTAAACACTAGAGATGTCAGTTAGCTAAGTAATTTTAAAAGAAGCATTTAGTTCAGATTCCTATATTTTTGCACAAAGTACTTTATAATATACAGTATGCACAGTGGTCCCTGTGATGGATTGGTGACCTGTCCAGGGTGTACCCTGCCTTCGCCCTTAGATGGCTTGGATAGCTGATCCCTGTGACCCGGGTAGTCCCGGAATAAGCAGGTATGGACTAGATAGATAGATAGATAGATACATAGATAGATAGATAGATAGTATGCACACTGGTCAGTGCTGTTTTTGACTATTGTCTTGTAGTGTTTTGTATTGTCTTTTCCTTGCACTGTTTGCACTAGGTTGCACAGATGCACTTTATATGGCTAGGACAACTTAGCTCTGTGTTGTCCTAACTTTTTTGTTCTATGTAGCACCATGGTCCTATTAAACTCTGTCAGCTATATATGGTTGAAATCACAATACAAGCTTCTTGACTTGATTTGACTTGACTTAATTAAGGCTCAAGTAAAAAAAAAAAAGATTCTGTTGAGCTAAAGTGCTAAAACCGCTAAAGTGCTCAGCTAAAGTGCTACAACTGTTATCTTGTACAGTGCTTGCAAAAATATTCAATCCCCTTCATTAAAACAGTCATTAAATTTATTGAATATCATTTTACATTCTCAGTGCAGGAATTTGACTTTGCTGAAGCAGGTTTTCTTGTAATACTCCCCTCTATATCCATGTTCTCTTTACTTTTGACAAGATTTGTGGGATTGATGATGAAAGGCATCCCCAGAGCTTGATGGTGCCACACTATATTTGTGTATCTTGATCACTGTATCTCGATCTTGGGCTCATCACAACAAAAATACACATCTTCACTGGGGCATTGTTGTGCTTTTATATAGCTGAACAATGGTTTCATACCACTCTACAGTGTTCAATAATGCTGAGCTCTTGGAATTGTTTTCTGGTGCACCTTCACTCCACGATCAGCCATTGTACTCTGCATTACCCAGGTAAAGCAAAACAAAATAACATTGTCTAAAGTTTATAAGAAAAGATGTTAAGGTTTGATAATTGAACTGATAATTGACTTTTATTATATTTATACTTTATTATACTTGCAGTGACTGTAATTATATAAGTGACTATAGTGTGAAACCTCCGTTTTTCTTTTTTAAAGTAAAAAGAAAAAAAAAAGAACGGAAAAAAAGCTCAACTTAAAGTGTTATTGCCTTATCTCTGACTCTCAGTTTTCTCTAATTTAACTCTTCAAGAGTCCCTTCATGGGAAATGCCTTATAATCACTGATACAGTCATCATGACTGGACTGGATCTCTATGACACTTAAACATCCAACAAACATCCAAACGAGTCTGTTGCCTTGAATTAATGTAATCTGCATGAATCAACTCTCATTTCAGCACCACCAATGCTTATTTGCCAGCTACGCACTTACCACCATCATTTATTCATACCTATCCTGGTCAGGGCAATGACATATACGTATAGAATCTATTCCAGGAACCATGGGTGTAAGATGGGAATACTCCAGTTCATCACCTACACATACACATGTTCACAAATTAGCATCAGCAATTAACATACTGGCTTTTGGAGGAAACTGGGGGAATGCTGTAGGTGTCAGCAGGTGGGCTATAAGTGTGTTTGTGGTACTTTGTGATGGACAGGTACGAGGTACCACAAGCATCTCACTGGATGTATTCCTTCTAACCAATGTTCTCCAAAAAGGCTCTACATCCACTGTGACCCTGAACAAGATACAGCACACACTAAAAATAAATGTATAATTTTCCTGTTTATTGTGTTCATCTAAACAAAACAAATTTAAGCACTATTTTTAACAGAAATGTAGACATTTCTAGCACAAAACGAACTTGAATACAAAGTAGGACAATCGGTTTTGACATAGATTTAACCTTGTCTCCCGACAGATTTAGGTCAGTGCTGCTCTCTGCTGGACCGTTTATAAATCTGCTGTTAAATGTGTTAAATTATTTTGTTCCAGCTTTCTGTTGTGTCTGCCTTCACACTGCTTATTGTTTTCTTTCTATTTTCCTACCGCTAGAGCGGCGCCCGAGTTCAATCTGTAACTTGGAATAAAAAAAATAAAATGTCATCTGTTCCTTGAGAAAATGGCTATTTAATTATACTTTTATGGCGTGATAATTATGGAGGAGGTTGCAAAGGAAGTCTCTTCCTTATCACCTGATGATAGAGACGAAAACTCCGGGCAGAATGGTAAAATATGGTGTTTAAAACGAGTTGGGAAAGACAGTGACTGGCTACGACTCTTCGAAAACACTGAGGTAACAGGCTGAGCTAGCTAGCATGCTAACTGGGGTATAAGCTGTGTAGCTACGTTTAATATGTTTACTGGCTGAACGGAATTTAGTTATGAATCCTACAGTTTACCATTTAGGTAGACCAGTTATTTATTATGGGTAACTAACGAAAACAGAGTCAAGCTAACAGCTAGATTAAGTTGATACCTCGCTGGATGTTAGCTCATTATTAGCGAGTTTCTTACGACTCTGCAGTTAGCATGGCGTACCTGGCCACGTTAAGTTTTAGTTGATTTATTTTTCTTTATAATTATTTCTGCTTTGTACAAGGTTACCGTTGGACGTGGCCTGAATGTCACCCATCAGATTCTGTCAGTGAGTTGTCCACTGATGATCTCCAGAAACCACTGCATGTTTAAGCAGAGAGAACATGGCCAATGGACAGTGACAGACAATGAGGTACGCTACAACACATAGCTCGGTTTGTAATACTTTAATGAAGAACGGTTATGTCAACAAAAACCAGAAACCCTTAAAGAAACAGTTTAGTAAGTGCTGTGGCACTTTAATAACTCACGCAGTTTCTGCACACTACAGAATACTATAGTTTCTGCACTAATAACTTCTGTTGCCTTTACAAGTTAGGAAAAAACATTTTTTGGGGCATTATGTTAAAGGAAAATATTGCTGCTGGGTTTTGATCCCAATGTTGATTATCTCTGTTTTATTTATTTCTTTTATTTTATTGCAGATTGTGTTTAATAAAGAACAATACATGATACCTTTTATATCGTGAATTTTGTGAAACATCGGCAAAACAAGTTCCCGTTACAGTTATCATTTGCATTATAGCAGCTATAAATAGTTAGAGTTAGTATAAAAAATATCGGGTTAATCAGAGTAAATAGATTGAGAATAGCTGTATGACAATTACAGAACGTAATCATAAAAAACAGTTGTTAAAAGCGCTATACAAATAAAATTGAATTGAATTGAATTACCTTTGTACCTGACATTGTCATTGATAAAAGGGTGTGAACAACTACTTATTTGTACTATATTTTCCTTAAGTAAGTGTGTGTGTGTGTTTTATGTTTGTTAATCAGATTATATTATACTATGAATACAGCCCATTGTGGGTTTTTTAATTGTTTTCCTAGACTGCTATTGCTTTTACTAATTTGCCCGTTTCATTCCTTAACTGCCTCAGAGCCTAAATGGAGTGTGGGTGAATGGTGCTCGGATATCCCCTGGGAAACCTCACATTCTGCAGCAGGGTGATGTTGTGCGATTTGGTGTCCCATTGGATGGTAACCCAGTTGAGTTTGAGTATGTGCTTCTCCACTCCAGTCTTGACAAAGTCAAAGATTTCTTGACAAAAACAACTGCAGGGGAAGTCAAAGCTTTGACATCCAGACCAAAAACGTTTAAGCGAAAATTTGACACAAATGAAACCGAGTCGAGCAGCCCACCAGACTCAAAATCAAAGCTCTATCGCACATCTAACACAGATAAATCTCACGGCCAGTCGTGTCCCGCAGCAACAGTACCTGATCAAGCTGGACCTAGTCAACCATCTGGGAGCTTCACTCAGTGTAGTGACAGCAGCCAGCATCTGACTACCTTAAAACGCTACAGTGACAACCTGAAAGCTTTGAAGGCACGCATGGGGGCCACACAGAAACGAGCAGCTGAATTAGAGTTGCAGGAGAGCTCAAGTCTAGAGCAGCAGCAGGAAATGGAGGTTCTGCAGGAGCAGATGAAGCTTCTACGAGGCGAGTTAAAATCGCAGCAGGAACTGGCACAGCAACGAATGGAGATTCTAGAGAGGTCTGTGTGTGAGGAGGAGAGACGACTGGCGGTGGGTTAACAAGCAAACTTTTAATCCTTGTATTGTCCATACATATGTAAAGCTTATCCATGTGCTGTATATAAAGAGGGACCTTGTTTTGGGAAAAAATTTAAGCAAAAATGTAAACAGTCTCAGCATGGTTGAAAAGAGGAAACAAGAACGTGCTGTGATTGGTGACACAGATAAAGCATTAATAGGTAGTTTGTGTGTTAAAACACCAGGATCAATAAATACTGATCTTAATGTAATGTAATTTCACTTTGTGATGTCTCTCTCTTAATAGATGAAAAAAAGCCAGCAGAAAGAAGATGGCCTGAAAAAACAACTAGAGGAGGCTTTAAAAGAGGTTTGTGGTTTGTGTGTACTGTGGTGCTTGATTGTTTTGAAACCTTTACAGTTTACTATATTTTTGCATGAACTTAACCTAAAACCAGGGTAGTAGTAGGTCAGTGGTTAAGGTGTTGGACTACTGAATGGAAGGCCTAAGTCTGAATCCCAGCCAAGCTGCCACTTCTGGGCCCCTGAGCAAGGCCCTAAACCCTCAAATGCTCAGCTGTATAAATGAGATAAATGTAAGTTGCTTTGAATAAGTGTCTGCCAAATGCTATAAATGTAAAACATCATGAGATTTCCCAAATCCTAAAAATGGATAAAGACTGAATTAAC